>KE504793.1:1038200-1052567 GCA_000441515.1 Elaeis oleifera | reverse complement strand
AATAACGCCTACACACGAGAGAGAGAGAGAGAGAGAGGGACCACATAAGCAAATAAAGATATAGCCATTCCTTCCTTTAGTAAAGCTTGGACTTGACAAACCAATGTAGCAACATTTGTCAATTAAATGAAAAAAGCTAATATACCACACCAGATAATAAAAGCAACATATATACATGATAGGGAAAAAGACTTCCAACTTGGAAACAAGCTGATATGATTTGGTTGCAGAAGGCTTATTAGCAGCCACCTGAACTTTGAACATATGGAGATGCGAGACTCTAGCTAATCTTTCCATAGCTTCAACAGTGAGGACAGCACCTCATTCATGTCTGGCCGGTCCTCAGCCAAGAAGCGGGTGCATGATAAGGCCAGTTCGAGGATATGCACAACCTTTTCTTCTTCTATCTCTGTCATGAGCTCCATGTCATGGTCTACGATCTCTAGAACACCGTCAAGTCCACTTGAAAGTGCATTTTCCACAAACTGCTGCAGTGTTAGGGATGCATCCGTCTCTTCGATCATCCCAGTTGGCCTTCTCTTGGTGAAGAACTCCATCATAACGATTCCAAAGCTAAACACGTCCACCTTCGTTGTTGCTCTCTTCATGTATGCAAGCTCTTCAAAAATATGAACACATTATTTAGTACACGAAGCAAAGAATGAAGTATGTTCTTTTGATCCTATTGGCAACATGACAACATCATATTATTGATATTTCTTTCAGAATATATAGCTACTATTTTGGATCCAATTAATATTTGTGGTACTCAAATATAGCTACATCATGCAAAGTTAACTTTCTAATAGCTAAATATTGCATTTCTGTAATTAAGAAGAGTAAAAACAAGTCAGAGATGTAACGATTACTGATTCATCTCTCATAGAAGGGACCAACAACATCACCTGGTGCCATGTAGCCAATGGTGCCTTGGAATACTGAAGATGTGGATTGCTTGCTTTCATCCAGCAAATGAACACCCAACATGCGGGCTGTACCAAAATCGCTCACATGAGCCTCCCAATCTTGATCCAAAGAATATTCGATGGTTTGAGATCACAATGAACAATGGGGAAGTCATAGCCTGAGTGCAAGTAAAGAAGACCATTAGCAACAGAGATACAAACTTGCAGCCGCTCATACAGCGTCCACCTGAATCGATCATGTGCCGAACTGTGTATGATGCTGTCCAAGTTCCCATTCTCCATGAACTCCAGAACTAGTGCTTTTAGCTTCCCTGTTTCCCAAGCATAACCCACAACTTTAACCAAATTCTTGTGCCTCAGATGGCTCAAGGTCACTAGCTCCCTGAAGAAGCATTTTCAGACTCAGCAGGAAACTGCTCCAAATTCAGTTTTTCACTGCTACAACCTGCCCATCAGTTTCCAGCCTCCCTTTGTAGACTGTGCTCAAATTACTACCACCAATAACATTGTCTACTCTGAAGAAATCAGTAATGATCTCTAATTCACTTTTGGTGAATCTTTTCAGGCTTGGGATGACCAATGGCTCATATGTATGTCCAACATCTTCTGTGTTTCGCTTTCTATTGCTTCGTTGGCATCTGATCAGAAACACAAGCACCAACAGCAATAACAGAAAAGAGATGACAGTATGACAAGTACAAGTGCCTTACGAGAAAATCCACAGTTTTCTTATTGCATGGAGAGAAGAATTTTGAGCCACAAAGAGCAGGGTTTCCTTCCAAACTAGATAGCTTCAGATTCCTAAATATGCCATTTTCTGGAACAGGACCTTCAAACTGATTGAAGGAAAGATTTAGTTGTCTTAAATTTGTCAGGTTAGCTAAGCTCTCTGGAATCCTTCCACTGAACTCGTTGTGAGAAACATCAAGAGAAACAAGGTGCTTCAGATCTGCCATGTTGCTAGGGAGTTCTCCTCTCAACTCATTATTTGAGAGATTTAAGCTTGCAAGCAAGTCGAACTCAGGGAAAATATTGGCAGGTAGTTGACCTGATAGCATATTAACGGATAGATCAAGCAAGTATAGGTTCTTACATCCTTTGAGTGCTGACGGGATGCTGCCAGATAAATGATTGTTCGATACATCAATAGCTTGGACCATGTTCAGACCCCAAGCTCATCCGGTATAGAACCCACCAACATATTGTTTGACAGATTAAGATAAAACTGCAAGCTTGTCATGCTCGCTATCACATCCCCTGGAATAGATCCACTTAGGTGATTGTGGGAGAGATCTAATGTCAGCAGCTGCTTAAGACTCCTCATGACTCTTGGAATGGAACCATTGAGCTTGTTACCATGTAGATCTAAGTAAGAGAGCAGTTGAAGATTTGAGATGGCATCTGAAATTGGACCAACAAATCTATTGAGCTGCAACTCTAGATGTGTGAGTTGTTTCAGATCGAAAACCTGCTGAGGGATCACACCTTCAAAAGAATTCTCTCCAAGAGAAAGTCCTTGCAAAAGTGATAGCTTTGATATCTCTGAAGGGATTGGACCAATGAATTTATTCCTACCAAGCTCTAACATATATAACATGCTAAGATTGCCAATCTCTGATGGAATTGTTCCAGACAGAGAGTTACCCTGCAACTGCAACCTTATTAAGCTGGTGAGTCGGCCGATACCCAGACTCACTGATCCTGTCAAATTGTTGTGTGCCAAACTGAGAGTAGTGAGACTGGTGCAGTTGAAAAGGTCTTCAGGAATGGTTCCAGAGAGTAAGTTATCTCCAACTGAAAAGAATGTGAGGTTCTGCAATTTCCCCAAGCCCAGAGGTATCCCCCCTGTGAGTCTGTTGGCAGACATACTAACATTTACCAGATGGGAACAGTTAATGATGCTTGAGGGTATCGGACCACTCAAATAATTGCCAAGAATGACCAGCTTTCCAGCTTATAAAGTGATCCTAAGTTCGAAGGTATCGGCCCAGAAAGTGAATTCAAACTAAAAGCCAAATAAGAGAGGTTTGTCAAGTTCATCAGTGATGAAGGAATTTTCCCTGTCAACCTATTCTCATGCAGAGTCAGTGTCTGAAGTGAGCTCAAAGCCCCAAGTTCAGACGGGATCGAACCATTTAAAACATTCTGAGAAAGGCCCAAAAAATTAACGACTTGCAATGAGATAGCGAGGGGGGAATGGTCGAAGATAGCTTATTATTGTATATTCGTAATGATTGTAAATTAACAAGCTCTCCAAGCTCAGGAGGAATGCTACCAGTAAATCCATTGCTATAAATATTTAACAGAGTGAGGTTTGTGCAACGGCCTAGTTCTGGTGGGATGTGCCCAACAAACTGATTGTGGAAAAGCTGAAGTATCATCAAGTGAGAAAAATTTCCAATTTCAGGAGGTATGATGCCTGACAACTGATTGACACTCAAGTCTAGAGTTTTCAAACCTGTTAACTTACCAAATGAAGGAGGCAATGGACCAACCAAATTATTGATGTAAGCTTGGAATACCTCGAGATTAACTAGATCGCCGATGCATGAAGGAATCGCACCAGTCAAATTATTCGTATCAAAGGCCAAAGCAGACAGTGCTGTGCAGTTGCAGATGCTTTCAGGCATGCTTCCATTGAAGAAGTTGGTGCTCAAGTCCAATAACTGAAGATTTTTCAACTTGCCCAGTTCTGGAGGAATCAAACCAGAGAGATGATTGTCATATAGTGTCAGTCCACCGAGCTCCGACAACAATCCTAGCTGAGGGGGACTGGACCATAGAAGAATTGAAGAGAAGTCAAGGATCTGAAGGGTGGAGATGTTTCCAAGGTATGGTGATATGGTGCCTTTAAGTTGCTTCTCAATGAGAGCGATCGAGATGACAGCATTCGTCGAGGGGTCACAGGCCACCCCAGACCAATTGCAATGATTTGTGGCAGTATCCCAATCCACCAATGCCCCGAATGGGTCATTGGAGATCGAAGCCTTGAAAGCCATCAAGGCCTCAACCTGGGGATCAGAGGTTGCTGCCATGAAACCAACCGGTGTGAAGGAAAGGAGACAGAGCAGAACTAGCAAGAAAGCTATATTCTGACCGACCGCCATTTTTCCGATAAACAGATAAAGAGGTCAATGTGATTTGTGTACGGGGAGGATGAAACCTTAAAAAGCTTTCAGCCTTGAATCAGATTTTCTGAAACAAAGACAGAGAGGTCAATGTGTCAGATGTGAAGGGAAGATGAAACCTTAAAAAGCTTTCAGCTTTGAAGCATTTTTTCTGAGACAAAGATATAGAGGTCAGTGAGAACAGTGGGAGGGAGGGGAACCTTAAAAAGCTTTCAGCTTTGAAGCATTTCCAATGACACTGGTCTGAAGGGAGGCTGAAACCTTATAAAGCTTTCAGCTTTGAAGCATTTGACACCATTCAGTCAAAAAATTATTTTTCAATGCTTCAATACAATGACAAATATCGACGAAGGAAGAAGAAAAGGATAACTCATAGCAGTCGAGATTCCCTCGCCCACCATAAAACGAAGAAGGTCCTTTGCCGACATCAAATTAATAAGAAAACCAGTCCCACATTAAAAAACAAGCAGCAGCTTTTACTGGGAAAGACCTCCAAAGGTCCAAACTTTCCGATCCAAACAGCATGTTTCTACATCATGACCGCTTTGAAAAAAATAGAATTCAAGATTTCAACTAGATTCCGCTGGAAATCTTTCTGGCTTACATTAAAAAACAGCATTTTTACCCATTTTATCGGATAACAAGATCAAATCTGGTTAGAAAAGCGATAGAAACTAACCCGTGGGCCTTCTAATCCGGCAAAAAATACGACTTTTGGCTTGTTCTTAGATATCAAAATCTCGTTCACACAGTGGAGACAGAAGCGGCTAGGGTCCAGCAACGATTAGAAGGCATGGGCGGGCCGCCCACCGTATCCTGCGGGGAATTGCTCCAAGAAACGGCCGAAAGGTGACAGCTTGGTCTTCCGTATCCTCAGACCTCCGTATGGGAATGGGATTGCGGTAGATGAGGAGGGAGAATAATGGAAGGGTTGGTGGGCTCCGCTCAACCAGCAGGACAAATAGCAGCCGAGAATGAGACAAATGGTGGGGTCTTCACTGCTTGAAGCCCACTATCCATCAGAGCTCTTCGTTTGTCTATTTAGGTCTCATATACCTTCGAATTGCATTATGCTATGGTTGGGTCTAGAAAGTTACCAAGAATGGATTGTTGCAGGGATGTCCTGGCAAGAGGGAAGAAAATATTTATTGCAGTGGTGATACCACCTAACCGTTGTAACAATCAATAAAAAAATTAAAATAAATGAAATATACGGAGTAGTGTAGAATATTATCTACAAAAATCAATACAATACATAATAATCAATAAAATATAAAAATTTTATTGATTTGTTATAAATTTGACATGATATCACTGTTGTAATAAATATTTTTTGTAAAAGGGACATTTTAGCTGTCACATTGGTGCAAGATATCTAGAAATCATGTATTTCTTGTGATTAGACTTTTTTTTTTTTTTTTTTTTTTGCCCTTTTCCTTCCCTTTCACATGTGAGTTTAGCAAGTGTGGAATGTTAGGTAAGGGGAGAAGAAATCATTGCATGCATGACCATCCTAGTATTCGCCACCAATCATGTGATGCGTTAGCATGAATTTCATTCATGCCATGCTCATCTCAATGATGCCACCACAATACATTTTGATGATTGGGAGTGTGTGTCAGTGCAGCCACGCATACAATGCACAAGATAATTTTCTAAGGTGAATTGGATAATTAATTTAAATTAAGTATAATTTAGATATGGATTGTAGTTGGATGGATTGATCTAGAAAGTCATGCTAAGCAATCATATTTCGAATTTTGAAAACTGATTTAATTGACTTGATTATTTTTAGCTTGACTCAACATGATTATAACCTAATTTCAATGCATCATGAAATACCAAATGACATTTATGAGTATATGGTTGTATTTCATCTTTTTATACATATAAAGATATGTTTTATTCCATAGAAGTTTGATATTTTTATTTCATAGTTTAAAACTCGTCGAACCGGCTCAAAACTCCGACGAGTAAACTCAATTCAGCAAATTTTCGAGACATTCTTTAGGAGACTTAGCTTGCATCGGACTTGGTTCTTTAACCACTACTAATTTCGCTGCGCCGCGAGGTTCGCCGAAGCTTAGTCTAGTCATTTAATTGAATTGCATCTTGTACGTACACCAACTGCAGTCCACTTCAATATTATCCCTTATCCAGATTTCCACCGAAGAAAGTTATTGGAGATTATCTTTTAGTATATTTAATATCAAAAATATAACCATATAATGAAATACTAATTAGTGTTGTGCTACCACTGCTCTCCCACGCCTAAATCCTATCATTCCAATTCCCACCGACCCCCACAACCTCATTGATCCCTAGTCCTATATGCGTCGTTCAGGGGTTCTGTTATTAACATGCAAACACTAGTTGATAGCATATCCAATGTTCATTGATATTGCTTAAATTAATGATAATTGTATGTTGGTAATGAATTGTAAATTTAAGGCTTTCATGCCCATGTATGCAAATAACTTAAAATTAGTATTATTTCAATCCAAAAAAAAACTTAAAATTAGTATTCATTAACAAGTATATATTTAATAATAGATTATATATTGTCAGGTCTTGATATTCAAGACTTTCTGGATGCTTGGCCAAGTGTTGGAATCAATTTGATTCAAATAATTTTCGAGCCGAGTTTGAAGTTTTTAAATTAAGGCATGTTCTATTAGAAACAATTAGTTATGTTGGGCTCATGATAAGCTAACAAGTGACCGTTTTTTCAATTAGTCTATTATGTTGTCCAAGAACTGACCAGCTTATTCAAGAACAATATAGACAGGTTATATTCTATTAGCTACAAGTATAAATAATTCTTGGATACACTGGCGATTTTGAAACCGAGGGCAAAGCTAGCCATGGGAGGCATTCGATCATATGTTTCTAGGAAGAAAACACCACCTGTGGAAGGGCATGCAATCCAAGAAAACCTGGATAACCAGCTCCATTAAAATGATAATTTTCTTTCTTAATTTTTTTAAAATTTTATGGTTTGAAATTTCCCGTCAGTAAGTATTCTTCTCTCCATCGTTAGCTCAGTCCTATTTCTCAGCAGCAACTATATGTGGAAATACTCCGCATCCAAACATTTATAAGTATGTATGTATATGTAAAATAAAATAAAATAAACATACCTACATGTCAATCCAATACACAAGAGAGAGAGAGAGAGAGTAGGAAAACCCCAACTTCAAATGTATAGGATGGATTGGAAGCAAAGATAGTTGATGGAAGACAACTAGTGCATACATATAAACGGGGGGATCATATCCTGCACTGCATGGGGCACGCCAATCTGATTGTCTCATTTGTGAATACTTTATTCATCATGCACTCATCATGATGATTAATCCATGGAAATGAGACCATCCGATTGGAGTGATGCATGGCCATGTTGGCCCATGTGGTGCAGGATATAAGAGAAATTCTTTGTGCACCGCCAACAGTGTAGAAAATTTGATGTGGAGCACATCGTTTCCATTAACGTGGTCATCACTTTTCAATATATATTTAATATCTATTTAATATCCGCAATTCTATTTTTTCATTTGAAATTTTGAATAACAGGATGTTATAATTTTATCCAGAATGTTATAATTTTATCTTAAATGTCAAAATTTTATCAAAACAGAGGGATATTTTCTTCCCGTAAAATTATCATTTTTTTAAATTTTGAATGATGAAAATATCTCTCTATTTTGATAAAATTATGACATCCAAGAAAAAATTATGATATTCTGAATCAAAATTATGACATTTTATCACAGGATCTTATAATTTTGATCTACAATATCATAATTTGCATTTTGAAACTCATAATTTTGTCAAAACAGAAGAATACTTTTATAATTCAAACTTTCAAATGAAAAATAAAACTGTGAGTATTAAATACGTATGGAAAAGTGATGTCCAATAAGATGAAGTAGTGCACTCCACATCAGATTTTTACATCGCGGATGGTGCACAAAAAATTTTTCGGGACATAATTTGCTTGGGCTTAGGTTGTATGTAATATTCTAGGGTCATCTCGCTTCAAAATATCAATAGCCAGGCTAGCCCGCTTGCGAGCATTGCCACGGTTCAAAATTCTGTTATAATTGTCGTGAGTCAACCGTTCCTTCTCGTACTAGCAATTAAGGGGAATCGTGACGTTTGGACTAACTATAAAATACCAATAGAAACATTTCAAAACCTATTTCTTTCTCTAAAAATTAGTGAAATAGTACATGAAGATTGACAACGAAGACGGTATTTTGACAAAACTTTGTGCCATACTTGGTTTCATGTTTCCTATCTCTTGAAAGCAATAAAATCAGTACTTAAAAACTATAAAGATTTGAGTGACAATTTCTGAAACAAAAAGCTTTTGTTCCAAATGCTGCGTGCACCATCCAATTCACTTTTCTTCTTAAATTTTGAAAATAAAATAGGAAACAAAGCAATACCAAAGGGGCCATAAAATTTTCTTGTTCTCAACCTTTTTGGTTAAGTATAATTTTTTAATTAAGATATTATAAAATTATCTATTAATTAATATAAAATTTAAAATAATAACAAACAATCACATATAAAAAATAAAATACAATAATTTACATGATTCGATCTTTGATTGCCCTACGTCGATGGCAAAGGTAGGAGGAATTTTACTATATCAAAAAGATGGAGTACAAAAAGTATGCGACGGCGTAAATAATAAAAAGGTATGATTGTAATATATATAGCCACCAAATTTTAAAATAAATAAAAAAATCAAAATATCTAAATAAACCAACAAAGTCCAAAATAGATCAGGTCATACCAATTTAATTATATTCAATAAATCTCTATTTTGACTTGAATTTCATCAAGTCACAATATAAAATAGTGAACTTCTCTCCACCTCTTCCAATAATACCCTTAAGGGTCTAGCTCAGCATCTCAAATTACCAACTAAGTTCAAGCAATGCTTGAACTTGAGATTAGTAAATGGCTTAATCATTATATCTGCTGAAATATCTGTCGTAGGAATCTTCTTTGGTGCAATAACTCTTTATGATATAATTTTCTGAATAAAGTGATATCTGATATCAATATGTTTAATTTTTTCATGATACATCTAATTTTTAGTCAAATGTATAGCATTTTGACTGTTTCAATAAACAGTAGTCACATCCTGCTTTAAGCTAAGATCACCAATCAAGTCTCGCAACCAAATGGCCTCTTTCACTGCTTCTACCATTGTCATATACTTTGTCTCTACAGTAGGCAAAATCAACGATAGACTGTAAAGTCACTTTCTAATTGATGGCACAACCTGAGGTAGTGAAAACATAGCCTGTCAGAGATCTCTTCTTGTCTCAAACACATGCATAATCAAAGTTTATATAACCAACAATACTACTGCAAGTGCTTGAACTCTGATCACATATCAAACCAACATCCATAATGCATCTTGATACATCAGGAATGTTTCATCCACCATAGCACTAATGATCCAATTGTAGCCCTACACATGTCCCTGTTGAAGAGTGTTAGAGCAGTCACCAAGCATATGCCACCTAGACTTCCATGACTGTGCAAAAGGAGTTTCGAAATTTTTACTTACTAGATAACAAAGGACCGACTGCCTCCTATTTTGCTCCTCCACTTAGTGAGATCTGTAATCTCAACAAACTCCAGGGCATGCAAGCCATTATCCCTAGAGCTGGCAATTCGTGTTCGCAGGTCATAAACGGATCAACCTATTTCAACATGAACCCGTATAAGCTAAATCCAAACACAAACTATTTATTAAACAGATTAAGATTTGCAACCCACACACGATCTACTTAATAAACAGGTCACCTGCAAAACACGGTTATTAAACGGGTGGCATCGAGTTGACACAAACATGACCCATTTATGACATGATTATGAAATTACAAAAAAAATATCTATTTCAATAAATTTAATAAAAATGCAAGCAATATAATAATACAAGTATATAACTGACAATAAAATAACATGAAAAATCCATCCATTCATACTAACATAACCATAAAAATTCATAAATAATTCTTATACAATATTAAAATTATACAACATTAAACAGTTCTTACTATAACTTATGGTTATGGAGGAAGGTATGTTTGTATTTGAGTTTGTGAGAGAGAGAGAAATGGCTGAGAAGAAATGAGTTTGAGAGTGTGCTTGCTATATTTTATTTTTAAATTAGGGTTATCTTAAAATTTTCAAAAATAATCTTGTCTTTTAAAAATTTATAAAAATATTAAATAGATTAGGTGGGTTGGACTCGGGTTCGTGGGTTCATCCGTGAATTCACACGAATTTTGTGGATTGTAATCATGTTGATCCATTTTCGATCCAAACCCACATAAGTCCAATCCAAACCTACATTTTTCGTATCGATTTCGTGTCGTGTTCATATGTCATGTCAAAAATTGCTACCCTTAATTAATTCACTACTCACCCTCCTTTCGCAGAGCAATTCATGGAGGAACCAAGCCCTCGTCGCTTTAAGGCACCATATCTATGGGGGTCTATGATAGCACCACCGACCCTTACGACTACTTGGAGAGCTTCACGGCCCTTATGATGCTGCAAGGGGCCTCAGACATGCTATTATGTAAATCTTTCACTGCTATTCTTCAAGGTGTTGCTCGAGCCTAGTACATCCGGCTCAAATCAAACACTATCCATTCATTCAAAGAGTTTGGTCGCAAGTTTTGCTACTCAATTCCATAGCAGCCAGAAGCCAAGAAAGGGCATTGATGCCCTCTTCTCTATCAAGCAAGAAGATAGAGAATCCCTCCGAAGCTATATGGTCATTTCAAAGCAGCTATTTTGGAAGTTCATGATCCGGACCACTCGATGGCAATGTCGGTCCTTAAGAAAGGGTTGAAAGTGAATAGTTTCTACTTCTCTCTCTCGAAAAAGTTTCCTCACAACATCTTTGTGATCCTTTCCAGAACTTACAAATACATCATCAATTCTCCAGCAGAAAAAGCAGAAGCCGAACAAAAAGCCTGTTGGGATATCACTTGCTCTGATACTACTTGTTAGGGATGTCTGGCCAGGATACCACCACCACAGGACCTTTTCGATACCATGCATCGTAGCGGAAAGAAAAAGAAATAAAATAGAAAATAATCAAATATATAGATCAACTGAAAGGCTCGCCTCCATGGGACATGCAAGCTTCACTATGAAAAAGAGAAAATTACAAGAAAAGATTACACCCTCAACCTTCGTACACCCAATCTCTCTCTCACAAGAAGCACTCCCTCACAAAAGCTCTCTTTCTAAGAAGATCTTCTGAACCCCTGAAGCGACCACTGTCTGCTATCTGACAGTCTGTCTGAAGCCTCTGCTCCTGCTCTCTATCGGCACCTCTCCAAGACTTGTTGCTACTGCCTGCAAAATTGTTTCTCTCGACTGCGCTCATGTCTCTGTCGATCACCCCGCCACTCTGCCCCTCTATCCACAGGACTTTAAAGAGCCCTAAATTCAAGTCCCACTTGGTAACGGGGCTCGCACAGGACTCAAAAGCCTCCCTGATTGTCCAATAATGATCGCAAACATCTTCACACCGTCCGATCATGCATTACCTGACTCTTCGGTCCACGAAACCCCATATGAGTCGTGAGAAACACCCTTGAAATGCTGTCGGTCCACCATGGACCGCGAGAAACTGCTCGAGGAATGCTCGATCGATCCACGTGCTCTTTCGAGAATCGTGGTCCACCGATGCGGTTTGGGCCATGCTTGCACGTGGGCTGCACACGCACCCACGATCGGCCCACACCGTCGCTAGCCTGCGCTGGCCCGTCTGCCATCCCTGGGCCCTACTAACCCACCTCCTCGCCTTTTTTCGTGCACAGTTTCTCCGTTTGGACTCTGTTTGGACAGTTTTAGGCTCGTTGGACTCCGTTCATCATCCTGGATCTCACTTTGGGCTCCTTATAGATCGAATCTTGAGATATCAAATTCTAACAATCTCTATCTCGACTCAATATTTGGCCTCCTCCTAACTCTGAGAGTTTTTGGATCTCCTCGCCCCCATGCCTTGGGACAAACACCTGCTGATCATGGATTGATAAATATGGGAGTCGAACCAGACTGTTTGATCCATCTTCATCGTATGCTATGCTCCTTCTGACCTGAGATCTGTTTGGGATATCCTCCTACGGCAATAGGAATCTCATCCTGTGATATTGTCTCACATCCTTCCGAATCTCGCATCTCATGTCCGATCCATCTCCACCTGGAGTTCCACCTCACTCTGGACTCCCTCTAATTTTGAAGCTCTACCTTGCACTGGACTTTCCATCTGGTAGTAATATCCTCCTGTCCTCTTCTTTTCTCCAGAATAACCCTATCACCGCACAATACCTTTAGGATTCCTTCATCAACAACCATCCTGTAGCCTTTTGAATTCAGTCTGCTTAGTGAGATAAGATTCCACCTAAAATTGGATATGTGTTGGACCTCCCCCAATCTCCTCATTGCACTATCATGTGTTCTCCAACTAACCATCCTAATACCTCTGATCGTACAGCTCGATCCATTCGACAGATGAACAATACCCTCACTGCTCTCCAGGGAGTCAAACTACTCCTCTCTACAGTATACATGATAGGTGCATATAGAATCTAAAATTTATTACTGAAAAGAAGTAGATACCTCATCAGATATCTCCAGGATATCATCCTCTGACTCGCTACTGACCGTCGCTACAGTAGCCCTCGTTCGATCCCTAAACTGAAGGTAATCTCAGTTAGATGCTCTAATTCATCGCATCGGTAACATCTGATCTTGCTCAAATCCCTCGTCTTGGACTTGGACCGTCTTCATTGCGATCTCTTGTCGCTCCATCTGCCGTCTCCTGCTCCTTCAGAAACCACCAAAGCTGAGCTGCCGCCACCTGAGCTCGAAGCCGGATTCTCCCACCTGAGAACCTCATTCTGAAGAATCACCGCGGTAACCTTATCCATCTTGATGATGCTCTTTTTACTAGAAAAGCAGTCATCAAAGACTCATACGAAGAAAAAACGACGCTAGTAAGACCAATGTCCTGATCTTCTCCTCAACCTTTTCGCCAACGTTGAGGAGGTCGGTGAGGATCTTCTGAAAGTACTGAGATACTCCTACACACTA
Organism: Elaeis oleifera; assembly: GCA_000441515.1. Lineage (NCBI taxonomy): Eukaryota > Viridiplantae > Streptophyta > Magnoliopsida > Arecales > Arecaceae > Elaeis > Elaeis oleifera. The sequence continues at coordinate 1,039,372 of KE504793.1, read as the reverse complement.
TATCCCTCAGTCATCCATAGCTGGTAGAACTGCCTCCAGAGGAAGAGAGTGTTGGTGAGAAACTTCATCATATATACTCCTCAAGCCTCGACTACATCACCGTCGGAGAAGTCTTACCAAATACATGAATCACTATCTCATCCGCTAGGTACAAGCGGATCGTACTCACTATTTACATCTGAAGTCGCCTCCAATCCTGCACCTTCATAGTAGTCGACTTTTTTCGCATAAGAGAGCATCGATCAATCCTTACTGGATGAGCACATCCTTCACCCTTGCTTACCATAAGAAGAAATTGCTCTTTTCATCAAATTTGTTGATCTCTATCTTGATTGAGCCTGTCTTCTCCATCTTCAATTTTGATTACCACCGCCGCAACCTATGCCCTGGTACCTCGCTCTGATACCATTTGCTGTGATATCATTTACTCTGATACTACTTGTTAGGGATGTCTGGTCAGGACACTACTACCACAGAACCTTTTCGATACCACACATCGCAGTAGAAAGAAAGAAAAATAAAATATAAAACAATCAAACATATGGATCAGCCAAAAACTCACCTCCACAGGACATGCAAGCTTCACTATGAAAAAGAGAAAATTACAAGAGGAGATCACACCCTCAACTCTTGTACACATAATCTCTTCCTCATAAGAAGCTCTTCCTCACAAAAGCTCTCTCTAGGAAGATCTCTTGAATCCCTGAAGCAACCATTATCTGCTTCATGACAGTCTACCTGATGCCCCTACTCCTGCACTCTGTCGGTGCTTCTCCAAGGTCTGCTACTGCTACCTACCGAACTACTTCTCTCGGTTGCGAGCCTCAGGTCACTGTCGATCATGCTGCCACTCTGCCCCTCTATCCACATGACTTTAAAGAGCCTTAAATCCAAGTCCCACTCAGTAACAGTGCTCGCACAGGACTCAAAAGCTTCCCTAATCATCCAATGATGATTGCAAACACCTCCATGCTGCTCGATCACACATTACCTGACTCTCCGATCCACGAAACCCCCGATGAGCCACAAAAAATGCCTTCGAAATACTGTCAATCCATCGTAGATCGTGAGAAATAGCTCGAGAAATGCCCGACTGGTCCACGCACTCTCTCATGAACCGCGGTTCGTGGTGGACCGCGGTACTGTTGGGAATAGTGTCCCAAAGCCAATCG
>KE504793.1:992485-1004674 GCA_000441515.1 Elaeis oleifera | reverse complement strand
GGGAGGCGGACGGTGTTCGCGGCCGCTTCTCCCTCCTTGCTCGCTCGAGCTGGGAAGGAGAAGGACGTTGAGACCGATGGGTGTCACGCCGTGGCCGCCTTTCCCCTTCTCGATGGGAATACTGAGATGGCTGCTTCTGAGGAAGAGACGGAGGTCGACGCGGGCGCCGTCGGCTACCCTTGGATGGCATCGGGTTCGCTGCCGGCTGTCCCGCCGGTGAGCGCGGCAAATAAGTGGGTTGTTGCTGAAGACCTTTGACTGCGTCCGTCAGCACAGTCATCTGCCGCACGATCACCGCGATCTACGCCCCGTGGTCACCGCGATCTGCGCCCCGTGGTCACCGTGGGATGCGGAGAGCTGGGTTCCGCCGCGGGGAGAGGAGTAGAGGCCTCTTCCCGTCAGGAAGAGTGCCTTGCCGACCCGATGACTTTCGACCACTGAGCCCTGGTTCTTGTAATCTCAAAGAGATTTTCAAGCTTTGTGGAGGTCGTGTCCCCCTACCTGGCGTGCCAAACCTGTTGCGGCCAATCCCCTCATCGCCTGGTCGCCGGGAACGAGCACCTGCAAGGGAAATCCGCGCTGACCAGAGATGCCTCCGGCGGGGACCCTTCGACGGTCAAGTCAGAGAGGAGACTAGGCAACAGTAGAGAGGAACCAGGAGGAAACTCAGCGATGGAGCGGGAGGAGAGAGAGAGAAGAGCCTACCTCGTCAAACTGTTGCCTTACCCATTTTATAGTAGGAGGCAGTATGGTCCCGCCGTTGGTGATGTAGACAACTGAGGAGTTGTCAAATCGTCGGGGGTTGTCACGTCGTCGATGGGCTGACAGATCCTAGAAATTAATTCGTGTCCTTGGCAGGACAGCGCCCCAAGTCCCTGGCAGGGCAACGCCCCCTGACGGTCGTATGGCCTGTGCTTGACAGGACTGCAGCCCATGCCGGTTGTTCGACATCTTTGAAAGGGCTGGCCGACTATACGTCGGGGTTTGAATGTCGGGTGGTGACTCGAGAGCATAGTCGACGCTTGGAAGGGTCCGCAGAAGTCGGACGTCGGCAGTCCCACCCGACAGGGAGTCGGTGACGCAGGTTCGGCCCTTCGGATGGTCGGAGGCAGCGTTGGCCTGTTGGCCGACACACTCGGGCCAGGCATCATCGATAGTTGCCGTCGGTGTCGCCCGTCGTCAGACGGGTGGTGTCGGTCGGTCCATCTCGAAGATGGGTCGGCGTTGGGATTCGTCGGTGAGTCGGTGTCGGTGTTGATGAGTCGGTGAGTCGGCGTCGGTTGGGTCGGTCGGTGAGTCGGCATCGGGGGTCAGTCGGTATATCTCAACAAATATAAATATGAATATTAAAAAAAAAATCTTTCAAAAGGTTCTTCAAATTTGGGAAGTTTTTAAAGAGAATTTTCTCCAAAGATTTGATTGTTGGCTAGAAAAGGTCAAACTCAATTTCCTCACCAAACTGGACATAATACTATGGCTAAGGCTATCTTTAATTAACTCTTATAATGAAACTAGTGGATAATGATGATAGAACTAATAGCTTGAATACTTTGATCTTCAACCATTGTAATAAAATATCTTTAAAATAATCTAGAGATCGACCTCTGAAAATATTATGACAATTAGCTGCTTGGAAAAGTGTTTCTTTTGCTAAAGTATCCAAGAAGGGCCATTCAAATTTGAGTCCAGTCTAATATATATGCAATTTTTTATATCTTAAACTGTGTATGAATCAAATATTCCAATAATTCACATATTCCACAATCATAATTTTTTTAAATATTTTATTATTTAAAATATCAATTAATACATAGATGGTAACTCTCTCAAATAGTTCAACAATAGATATAGATGCTACTATCGTTTTAGGCCATTATAAATAGAATGTATTATTGATTTAGATGTTTTATCACATAATTCTCTTCTTTTTTGATGGGGAAGGAAGCTATAGCTCCCAAATGTAAAGAGAAAAATAGCTAGTCTAGCTCTCAAAATTAACATCACAATCATCAACTCACACCATGCAATTCTATCATTTAGTTTTGTACCATATGTAATCAACTTAGTTATTCTCCACAATCATTTTCTCCATTTAATAAATGCTATTTTGTTCATTCCCGAACAAAAAATTGTATTTCCACAACACTCTAGTATCATGTACTATCCATCTTAAGATTCACGAGAAATATAAACCTTATTAAAACATCTTGCATCATGTTGTAGATGGTTTCAATTTACTCTCATTTTCTTAATGAAGATGATTGAACATTCTTTAAAAAATCGCTAGAGATATATAGAGCCTAGCTAAGGCATGCTAAGGTCATATATATGATGCACAATTCTCAAGATAGATTTTGAATGGCATCAAGATGCAATAGAAACTAGGCCCGTTTAGTCAAAACCAACTTAAGATATCCATACTAAAATACAACCACCATTAATTAAGTAAATTATGGACCATGACATTGAGAGCAAGGAATTGCGGATAGGATTCTCAAAGCCATTTGATTGCATCATCCGAGCACTAACATTAACTAGAGGAACACCAATCATTATATGATTAGGGACCATCAAACAAGTGCAATATGGTCACTTCAATGGCCCTGAAAATTTTGCCTCAAATTTGAAAATTATATAGTTTATATTCAAAATTATTTCAAAATGTGATCATTATTTTCAATGATATTGTTAGATCTTGATTTATGCTTCAAAACTTGACTATTATGTTGATGCATCGTCATGGGACATATATATGGTTACTAATGCAAAGAGATGTTCTACACCGGAAGATATACCATAAAGAAATATTACAAATAAAGTAACAAGTATGCTATTGTATGCTGATAGATACAGAAGTAGTTGGCAAAAGTTAAATAAGGATAGGAGATGGTAATGTTGGTCTCAACTTTAAAAAGCAGAGTATTGATATTATTTTTGCTAAAACAAAGTTTTAATGGTGACTTGGAAATGTCTACAAAATAACATCCAAAGAAAATATTTGGATCTATCCCAATTTTGATAGTTACAGTACTCATGATATTCCGATCCTCATTTCTAATAAAATCAAAATTGATAGCATTTATTCAACTCACAGCTTTAGTCCCATGGTGAGTGCCCTGCTTCATGTTTGATTGCCTGATGTCATAAAAGAATTTTCATTTCTAACTTGATTAGCTTGCTCAACAACTTAATTGGCATAAACTCTTAGCTGACCATACATCAAGCTGCATCGGATTGATTCATGAAACAAGCTCCAAAAATTATTTAAACTCAATTATTTTTGAATTGAGCTGAGCCCAAACTGAGCCTCCATTAAATTGGTCTCGAGATTCAGTAGAGGAGCATCATGTATCATTTACAGCCCTAGCCATGGATGGTGCAAGTGGCATTCTATTATCCATAATTACAAATGATCTAAAATTCTTGATCACATCTTGGTGGCACTCCCATAATTATCATAGCATTCAGGGGCAAAATTGCAACAATCCGCAGCAGCACTAAATCGTTTTCGTCTGTAACGGTACTTTGGCTTGTCACTTCAATTCCGGCTGCTAAAAATTTCAATATATCCTAATCCTCGTCGCCCGCGCGGTCCCAGTTTCCCACGCAGGCGGTCGCGCCCCACGTTGACCCCCTTCACCCTCTCCATCACGTGACCCCTACCCCAAACTTATCCCCTTCCCTCCATCGCATCGGTCCATCTCCCAACCTCTTCATCCAACGGATACGGACGCTCCGAAGTGCGAATGGCTTTCCATGTCCGACACGTGGCGGTGGCGCCGCTGCCCGACAGCAGGCCGTATGGGCAACGGCGCCGGGCTACAGCCGGTCATCCCGTACGGCGAGGTGCGCTCGAACGGCGCGCGCCATAATACTCCTGGAGTACGGAAGTAATTACGAAAACGGTACTGACAAGGGTGGTGGCTTTTATTGTCGTGCGGCCAGATCAGCGCCTCCTCCGCCGTCGTTTTCGTGTGGCCCGCTGCACCGGGGGTCCACGATATCGCATCGCGTCTTGTGGAGAGATCTCGGCCCCACGGATCGGACGGCTGGGAGACGTCACCTTCCCCACGGTCCCTGTGGTTACGTAAGAGAGCTCAATCATTCGATGCGAGGTAGAATGACCATGTTACCCCTGGTCTTGTCTTTGTTGTGGCGGTTAAATTAACTAAGTAGGAGGGTATTTTAGAGACTGAGATTGTATTGGGCTCACGGTAGACGCACCATATTGATGACAAACATGTGCCCTGGTCTCTCCAGCAGACCAACACTGTTATGTTAAATGCTCTCGAGAAAGATACACATGGCTTGTTATTCCTTTTTTTTTTTTTGTTAGAAAGCTTGTTATCTTATCTAATTCTTATATCTCGTTAAATTTTATTATTATATTTAATTTTTTAAATTTTTTGAAGACTTAAAATTTTATTGAGCTTTTGGTATATTGCAGAAGATGACCAACGTCACCAATCTATTATCGAAATAAATTATAGCAACAGCATTACTCTCATCAAACGAGAAACAACAAAGTTTTGAGACCCAAATAGTGCTCAAACTTGAAGTACTCGTAGACACAACAAATACTAAATTTTTAATAAAAATATTAGTAATGCTAATGGATGCCAGTGATTTACTTAAATTCATTATTTGCAGATGGTAAAAAATTGATTTGATTCAAAAGAGATTTAATGATTCATGAGATGTCGGTATGAGATAGTATAAGTGGATTGGTAGAATTCATGAGATTTTGATGGTTCATGACATTTTGAAATGTAATTTTGATATAAATTTTTTAAAAAATTAACGTGGTTGAAATAATTTTCCTCCGTCATCCCAACTAATCTGCTAAAATAGAAAAACAATCTTTGTTGCTTATTTCTATTCATAAAAAATTTATTTGTAACAAAATATTTTTAATTATCTTAGGCTAAACAAATAATAAAGATATTCTATATAAAATAATAATAATAATAATAATATTCTCGTTAACCCTTGGGTAAGGGCGACATCAAGTACAATAATAACCGCGGTAACCGTACCATTGTTAAATTTAAACATAAGAACGTGACACCCCGATAATTTATATTATTTTATTATTAATCTATGGTAATTGTGTCCTCTTCCTGGATTCCAGGGTCCACGGGATTCCGTTAGGGGGGACCACCGATCAGGCGGGCCCTGTGGTCGACGCGTGTCGCCAAACTCAAAACTGGCATGAGATCGACTTCGATTTGGATATCGCTGAGCCGCCACGTTGCCTGCAGGTTCCTGCCAGGTTCGTACTTTGTATTCTTGTGGCTCATATTGAGCCATCAATATCATGGAATATAGACCGTTGATTTGGGGGTCCACCTTCATTGAACGGTCGAGAGTGGTCAATTGGTTGATGGAGGGGTGATCCTTGAAGCCCGGCTTGTGACATGCACGACAAAGGAATCTCTGTCTGGTTCTGGTTGCATAATATTTATATACGCGGGAATATTTCTTAACAAAGGGAGCTTGTGGGAATCATGTTTGTTGTAACATTAGTTGACTTGTTAATTAGCTATTACGGGTTGGATTAGATTGTCCATGGTAACTTTATGAACAACATTTTGAACTTTGGAGCATTTTAAGTCCAATGATTTAATTGGACCTGGACATATTATTGAACCATTTTTTTTTTGGTCCTTTGAGGAAAACAATAAGAGCTCCATTCCTTGTGTTCGAAGCCTCAGCCGAACACAAGGATTAACATAGGTGCATTATTTGGTTATTTCTACTCGTATTGGAAATGGCAATAGTAACAATAGTAGTTGTTGTGGAATTTTATCATCTTAATCAATGTTCTCAGAACTTATACTCAAGAGCTCTCAAATTGATAAGTATACTAATGTGAATCTTGACTGCCGATCTCATCAGGAGACTGGGCTCATCATAAAATAGATCTGATTAGAAGACCAACCTCATCAGAAGGTCGAAGTCATCAAAAAGCCGATCTCGTCAGAAAGCTGAAGGCCAACTTCATCAGAAGGCCAACCTCATTAGAAAGCTAAATACCGACCTCATCAGGAGGCTGACAGCATCATAAGTTCAATCCCGACCTCATCAAAATGTTGAAGGCCGACTTCATCAAGAGGCTGACCTCATTAAAAGCTAAAAACCGACCTCGTCAGGAGGCTGACAGCATCATAAGTTTGATCTCATCATCATCTGGATACGTGGCTACAGTTGTTATTTATGATAAAAATTTTCTCAGGTTACATCAGCGACTAGCTGATCTGACTCTTCAGTATTATCCGCTAAGTCGGTTTAGTCCAGAACTGCTAGTAAGCAGGACACTCACGTTGTTTCTGGCTGACCTGATTACTGATACTCAAGGCTTGGCACCTAATTTATATATTTACTTATATCAGTTATTCTATATCGGTCTCTTACCGACGTGTCATCAAAAATACGGACTGTTATCTGACAGCTGTTATTCAGCTCAGCCGTAACTATCTTTTAGTTGTATTTCAGCTCATTTACCACGTGAGCAACTGCCCTACGATTTCTGCACAGCTAGCCATTCTATTATAACAACCCAATGACCTAACAGATTTCCAACAGTCTAACAGATCTCCAATTGCCTAACAGCCTAATAGATCTCCAATGGCCTAACAGCCTCACAGGTCTCTAATGACCTAATAAATCTCTAACGGCTTAAACAGCCTTTCCTTAAGGTCTAAGCAAGCTCCCTCTATAGAAAGGGGATAAGGTGCTCTCTAGAAGATAAGTCCAAACTAAGTCTAGACAGAGCAAAATTCTGCTAAATTTTTTAAAAAATTAGAGTTCTCTTCACTTTTCTCCACTCTAACTCTAATTTTTGCTTTTATTTTTTCATTTTCACTACCTGCTCTCAAGACCCCAGCTGATTTAAGCATCGGAGGGTCCTAAACCAAAGGACACACGATGATTTAGGACTTCTTTTATAGGTTTTGCTCACGGTTCACGTCGGTGTAACTCTCAGCTCTCTAGCTCGGTTCATTATCGACCTCACTTCCAGAGCCTTGGAGTAATAAATTAACGCTAGAGGAAGGGTCATTCTAAAATTTTTAATAAAAAATGGTGAATAAGAAAGCACTGGTTCATCCTTTACCCACCTCATCTTCTCCTAAAAATACTCAGGAGATCACTCAATCATTAGTTACTGTCGATCCTCAGCAATTCAGTCTTTTGGTACAACAAATTCAAGCCCTTACTGCTGCGGTACAACAGCTCCACTTTAATGTACTATAGAGTAGCAACTAAAGGCAGTTCCTCAAGAAACTCTGTCTCAACACAATCATCAACCAATCCATCACAATCTGCGTACTGCTAGGATTATCAACATAATGTCGAACCTTGATAGAGATAGGAGGGCAGATGAAATTCTTCTCCGAAAAAGTAGCACACTGACAAGGAGCCTTCAATAAAATTTTCTTCAATATCTTAATTCTTATCCACAGAAGATCAAATCTCTACAATTAAATTGAAGTATCTTCTGTCCAAACAAAGTCATGAAATCTGCTCAAACAAAGACAAGAAAGTCTGTCCAAACGAGATATCTGTTTGAAGAAACTCAAGTTCCGACTTGAGATTTTAAAACAGCATACCCTTGAAAGGGAAGGAGATGAAACATCTAAAGATGAAACCCATCTGATATATGGGAGACCCAATCTGCCCATAACGACATCGGATAGAGGTATTTCTTGAACCTCTATTATATTCAATTTATTAAGATTGATTTGTTATTAATTAATCAATCTAATTCTTAAAGTCATATCATTCTTAATATTTTGAAGTTTACTTATTATATTAAACAATATGGCTTCATGATTGATCTAATCGAGGTCAAATAATATTCATGTTGTAAGAGAACGACCTCTTTAGTCCCACATTAGTTGTAAGTTAATAAAAATATGGCTAATATGGATTGAAATTTTTTTCTCCCTATAAAGAGTAAAATCGTGAAGCTCCAAATGACCAAGGCTCACTGAAGCCTAAGGCCCACTGAAGTCCAAAGATGAGCATGAGTCAAAATGGACAATACTTCATGTACATGAGAACAGAGTTAACCCAACTATTTGAGCCATCTAACCCCTTGACCACAATATTTCATTGTAAATATAATTATCTAAGTCCTATATAGGATAGTTAAACCTAGATCAGGCTATGTGAGGTCAGGCAGACCAATATATATATATATATGTGTGTGTGCGCACACGTGCGCACATGCACACGTGTATATTAAAAAAAAATCCTCAAGATCCAAGATTGCCTCGATAAGATCCAAGATGGAAGAAACTGATCTCGATAGGATCTGAGGTCATCCAAAATCATTTACGAGATCCAAAACCATCTCTAATAGGATCCGAAGTGGAGAAAGCTAAACTTGACACTATCCATGGTCACCTAAAAATTCTTGACAAAATTCGAGGTAGAAGTCATCGGCAAATACATATTAGCAATCTATACTGAAAATTTATCCGAAGAGATGCAGCGATTCATCTAAAGAACCAAGCAGAATAGATTGGCCGACCTCATCAGAAGGCCGACTTCGTTAGGAGGCCGACCTCATAAAAAAGTTGATCTCAGTAGAAGGGCTCACAAGGAGGCTGAGCTCATCAGAAAGTTGATCTCCGAATTGAGCTAAAGCCCCAAAGGATCAAGAAGAAAAATCGATCTTCGAATCGAGCTTAAGTCCCGAAAGATTCAGAAGAAAGTCGATCTTCAGATCGAGCTTAAGTCCCAAAGGGTCAAGAAGAAAATCGATCTTCGAATCAGGCTTAAAGATGAAAATCGATTTCGGATCGAACTTAAGTTCAAAGGGCCAAGAAGAAAATTGATCTTCGGATCGAGCTTAAGTCTGGATAAACCAAGAAGAAAAGCTAATCTCCATATCGAGCTTAAATCTCAAAGGGTCAAGATGAAAAGTTGATCTTCAGATCGAGCTTAAGGCCTCAAAGACTAAAAGAAAAGTTGATCTCCGGATCGAGCTTAAGCCCCAAAGAGTCAAGATGAAAAGTCGATCTTCAAATCGAGCTGAAGCTCCAAAGAGCTAAGAAGAAAAGTCGATCTCCAGATCGAGCTTAAGTTCGGATGGATCAAGATGAAAAGTCGATATCTAGATTGAGCTTAAGCCCCAAAGAGTCAAGAAGAAAAGTCAATCTCCAAATCAAGTTTAAGTCACGAAAGGACTAAGATAAAAAGTCGATCTCTGGATCAAGTTTAAGTTTCGAAAGGATCAAGATCAAAAATGAGATATCCGATCTCCAGATTGGATCTCACAAAATATCAACTTAACGAGTTTCGACTTAAATTCTCAGGCAACATGCCCTTGAAAGAGAAGAAAATAAGGCACCAAAGTTTGAAATCCTATCAGATATATAGGAGATCCGACCTGCCCACTCTGAGCTTGAGTAGAAGGATCCAAGCAGTTCACTTAAAGAACCAAATAGCACAGATTCGTCACTTCGGATAAGTTGAGAACTTTTTTTTAGGACTACTTTATCCGAAGTGATCGTTTCGGACTCAGAAGTGGGAGGCAAATATTGTGGAATCTTACCATCTCAGTCAATATCCTCAGGACTCATGCTTAGGAGCTCTTAAGTTGACAAGTATACCGATGTGAGCCTTGACTGCCGACCTCATCAGGAGACTGAGCTCATCATAAGGCCAACCTTATTAGAAGGCTGACCTCATTAGAAGGCTGAATCATCAGAAAGTCGATTTTATCGAATGACTGAGATCATCTGAAGGTCGATCTCATCAGAAAGCTGAAAATCGACTTCATCAGAAGGCCAACCTCATTAGAAAGCTAGAGGCTAACCTCATCAGGAGGCCGACTTCATCAGAAAGCCGACAGCATCATAAGTTCGATCTCATTATCGTCTGGACATGTGGCTGCAGATTATTATTTATGATAAAAATTCTCTCAAGTCACATCAACCACTAATCGATCTGACTCTTCATATTATCCATTAAGTCGGCTTAGTCTAGAGCTGCTAATAAGCAAGACACTCACATCAGTTTCTGACCGACCTGATTACTGATGCTCAAGGCTTGGCATCCAGTTCAGATATTTACTTATATCAGTTATTCCATATCGGTCTCTTATCGACGTGCCATCAGAAGTACAGATTATGATCTGACAGCTATCATTCAGCTCAGCCGTAACTATCTTTAGTTGTATTCCAGTTTATTTACCACATGGGCAGCTGCCTCACGATCTCTATACAACTGGTCATTCTGTTACAATAATCCAACGACCTAACAGATCTCAACCACCTAACAACCTAACAGATCTCCAATGGTCTAACAGTCTAACAGATCTCTAACAGTTTAACAAATTTCTAATGATCGAAACAGCCTTTTCTTAAGGCCTAAGCAAGCTCCCACTATAAAAGGAGATAAGGTACTCTCCAGAAGGTAAGTCCAAACTAAGTCTGAACAGAGATAAACTCTATTAAATTTTTTAAAAAATCAGAGTTCTCTCTATTTTTCTCTACTCAAATTTTATTTTTACTTTCTATTTCTCCATTTCTACTATGTGTCCTTAAGGCCCTAGCTGACTTAAGCATCGAAGGATCCTAAACCAGAAAGTACCTCACGATTTTGAAATCTTTTTTACAGATTTTGCTCACGGTTCACATCGACGTAACTCTCAGCTCTTCAGCTCGATTCATTACCGACCTCACCTCCAGAGCCTTGCAGCAACAGTAGTAGTAGTATGCTAAATCTTTGTTAGTGCTAGACTCCAAATTTTTAATCTCCACTCTTCTTCTCTCTCGATAAATCAAGTCTCTCCTATGTGAATTGCACCTCCGTTACTAATTAGCAGTAGCAATAATAATAGTATGCCTAACTCTTCAAATGCTAGACCTCATGCACTAGATCTCGAAAGTCTTGATCTCTCTTCTTAAAGTCATGCACTCTGATCGTCATTAAGGCCTTTGTTGATAGCATAAAATTACTTTGAGAACTTTTAAACAACAACCACTTTTTGTAACAATCATAGGTCCTTTTCTTCTCTTGGACACAAACCCACGAGGCAGAATATAGATGGTTTTGAATATCAAATTGTGAAGCCAGCTAAAGTGTATCTTGAGAACATTCCATTGCACCAAGAAAGTGCCTCAAGGCTTTTCTTTTATTTTTTTAAAATGATAGGTAAGACAAAGGGAAATCAAGAAAGGGAAAGATTAATTCTAAATTTGACTCATAATTAAATTATAACCATCTATATTCTGCCTTTTAATTTATATAAGGAAAAGATGTTGCACTAACTTTTAATATCATAGTAAATGCTATAACATGTAGTATTATGATAAAAATATTGATTATTTAGTGAATATGTAAATGCGCATGGAAATCTCTTGGTAGTATGCATAGATCTTGGACATTTCAAAGAAATTATCAAAAAACTTTGAAAATGCAGAAAAGAAGAAAATATTTCTTTGTGATTTGATTTCAATAAATGAATGATGGCATCTTTGATTAAATCCAATATTAGATTCTCCATGCCAAATATTTTGTTTCCATTGTTGTGTAGATTAAGTGATATCAACCTTTTTTTGTTTGGGATATCAGTTTTCAAATTTGTAAAATTTATCTCTAAGTTGCATTTCTTTAGCCAACACTAGTTTTCTCTCCAATCGCTAAGAATTATTAACTAATTCCTCATATTTGGATAACGAATGGAGCAAACTTGATAACATAAAATAATATTATTAATATATATTTATATTAATATTAATATATTTTATTATGGTTCTAATAATGTGGAGGGCATCATTAGTTTCATATTGGTTGTGAGTCAAGGGGGACTCCGCTTGTGAGGAGAAAAAAATCTACTACAAGAAACTAGATTATTAGTGATGACTAATTACCGTCGCTAATAGTAGAGTTACCATCGCTAATACGATTAGTGACGAACTTTTGTTGTTAAAATTTTATTGAAAATAATATCATCACTAATTACTATTATTAGCAACGATAAATATTCCATCGCTAATAAGGATAATTGGTGACAACAAAACCATCGCTAATAATTTAAAATTTTTATTAATTAAATTTAAAAATTATGAACGATGGTAATATCATCGATAACATCGTCACTAATAATTTTTAAATTTTTTTAATACTATTAGCGACGGTATTGCATTACTAATGCCGTCGCTAATAGTTTATTTT
>KE504793.1:961325-986539 GCA_000441515.1 Elaeis oleifera | reverse complement strand
GTTAGCAGGCCTCTATAGTTAATTATATGAAAAGATTAAAAAAAAAAAAAAAATTAATTCAAACTCTTTATGGGGCTACATGCAAAACAAAACAAGAGTCATGTTTACTGGAACATCCTTTGAGAACACAAAACCCTCCACCATATGTGCCTGTGGGGACTACTTGAGGGGTGAGATCGCCATGAAGTGTGCTTTGTCTTTCTGGTTGTTGGTTTAATTTGGTCCTTAGAGTTGTCTTTTAGTTGATTAGGCTATTAAACTAAATCAACAAAACCAAAATATTTTTGTGGGCCCATGGACCTCAACCACTCTTGGTCAAAGATCCAATGGTGTATGATGTGCCAGCCCACCTTATCCTTGAGTGGCCCAACATGCCCAAGGATTGTTAGGGTGGTCCGCCTACCTAATCCGATCACGGTTGGTAGGATGGGAAAGCTGCCCAGCTAGTGGGACCACTGGGTCAAACTGTGGTGACCCAGCAAAGAGATTTCTTTTTTTTTTCCTTTTTTCCATCATGTTGATAGTTGTGTATAATATAATATGCTGATAGACAATTATCTTTCGTATCACTAGTTTGTTTTTAGAGGATAATATGGGATCACATCATCTTGAATTAAAATTCAAATGGAATGGGGATGCCAACAAATAAATTTAGAATTTTGGAGTTCAAATGAAAGAAATATGCAAAAACCATACAGATATATGTTTCATCTTATATCAGTTATACGTACGATAGATTTTGGATATTTATATAGAATGAGGAATCTAAATAACATCTTTCGACTAGTTTTACATTAAATTTAAAAGCATATTCAATCCACAAAAAGCTTTATATTAAGAATTAGTTTACAAGACATAATAAGAAGCTAAAATTTGTTAGAATTACATTTTTGTAGAAGCTAATTCCGATTCAATCAAAATAGAGTGAAGGGTAGGAAATTTGAAAAAATTATTTAAACAGCTAGTTAGATCGTTAGTCGTATGGTCTGGAACTTAGAAAATATGTCTAATTTTACATTTGTGTTTCATAATTCTTAATTTCCAAGAGCCAAATGCTTAAGTATTGTTTTCTGTACCTATTTTCCAAAGTATCAGCTTCAGAAAAATCCCAATGATGTTTCCAACTCTTTTTCCCATCCTTAAATCTTAGGTCACTAACCAAACCACCCCAGTTGATAGAGATGGACTAGTCAAGGATACAACAACTAATCTGTCAGAATTTTTAATCAGACATCACTCTCTAGTTCTACCTGTCCCTTTTGGCGTTAGCTAAATTAGTTCCCTTCAAATTGATGGCTATCAAACAAGAATGCAAACTGCAATAAAAAACTTTCAAATTGGGGCAGTTGGGTGGCATCCAAAGGAATCCAGTGGCCCCAAGGCTGGAGTGGTGGACCATCATGGCCACCATAGGAAGCAAGGGAAAGTTAAGGCATCAATCTGCTGGTATAGCCTTTTTGGACACCTATCTTCTAAACAAGTGCCAACTTGCACCAGAAGAGAAAAGTTGGTGAATCCTTCTGCCCATATGGATGAGGAGCACCATGCTCATGTGATGATAAGGTGAAGCATATGATTTGGATATTGACCCACATTCCTCTAGGGGGGCAATTCCTAAGCTTTTAGGCCATGGAACATGGAATCCTGATCTCTTTTCCCATGTCTTACTCCAAAATCAAAAGGACAAGCATTATAATATATCTGTGGTGGGAGCTTTGTGGTGGCTCGATCATTCCCAAAAGAGGTATGGGTAAAAGAAATTCACAAGGTGTTTGATGTGCTGGTGTTGATGCAATGATTATTTCCTTTTGGTGGCTTTTGGAAGGACTGCCAAAGCAGCAACTGTGAACCATGTGATGGTTCAAGTCACTTTGCAGTGGGGGTTGCACTTTCGGTATCTTGTGGTAGGGTCATTTGGAATTATTGATATCATGATTTCTCTTCCAAGATTTGTTCAATTGCGCTTTGTTGCTATAAATTTTTAAGTGTTTTGAATCAGCCACTAAAAGTTCTGTTAACTAAGATTTACCGTATCGATTGGTATTGTATCATATCGAGCATATACTGTATCATACTGGTTCGGATTGCTGACGATTGGTATTCCAAACTATATCATATCAAACTGCATGACGATACTGTAAAATGATGATACCGATATGAAATCTGATATTGAGTCGGTAAATCTTGCTGGCAATCATATTAAACCATATAAAATCTGCTACTAATATTGTTATTATTGTTGTTATGCTTGTTCAATAAATTCTTCAGAGAATCCAATAAATGCCATGTTACTTATGTACTCACTTGATGTAATCTGCCAGGAAGCAAGAAGATTTTATATTTTGATAGCATACCGATCTCGATGCACAAAGTAAATCAATATAAACAAAGATATCGGTCTTTCTCATTTTTAATAGAAAGCTAAAGAATCTTTAAACAATTGGGACAAATTAACACCTCATCCAATTGGACAACAATATGATTTTAAAATGCTAGCATTTGCTTTAACTATCCTTAGTGATTTTTATTTGTAATGTACCTTATAAAGCCATATTTTACAGCTAGAGAAAGGAACAATAAGAATCATCCACATTAGATTTATAGACTGTTATTTAGTTCATTTAATTTTGTAATATACCTTATAATACATCTAAAGTTGCTAGTGCATACATAAATTTGACAGATGACATCAAATGCTAAGCATATATGACTATGTTCAAGTGTCAAATGTTTATAATGCTTTCATGGAAGGCCCGACCAAGTTCACCCTTTTCCTCCTCACCTTGTCGGTTCCTATTCACAAGGCAAAGCATCAAGGTAAGGAGCCAAGGTTGTGACACCCCCACACTCCACTATCATGCCTTTGTTTGTGACACAAACCACTCTTCATGTCTACAACCAAGAGATATCATCTCATACATGCCACATGAACACTTTAGAGAGTGGTCCAAAAAAAAAAATGTTCTCAAAACAAATCATGAGGTCTTGCCTATTGATTTTTAGGTCACTAACTTCCTATGGTCAAGGAAGGCTCATCAATTAGGATGCTGATTTTGGACGTTTGTAGGCCATGATTGCTAGCTTGGCTTCCAAGCATGTATCTCATAAATTTTAAGGGAAGCAATTGGTTGATTGGTTAGCTAGTGAACTAAGAAGCATCAAGATAGCTCGGTTGTGGATGTAGGGTTTTTCACACAGAGCCGATGATTTAGTTTATTTTGTTAGAAATTAGAAAGGATTAATCCTCATCTTCTTCTTTGCAGCCACTCCACTCCTCGAGAGCTGACTCTAAATAGAATTGAACTTCTACCCTCTGCCCAAGTAGCAAATAGTGATACTATTCAAGCAAGTGCTTAGTGGCAAGTTGGTGATTTTAGTATAGTGTCATAATTCAGCTTTTCTATATAAGTGATGATCGTTTTATTTCTCGATTAAGTTTCTCAGATTTTATAACAATCAGAAAAGTGCCAAATAACTAAATACGAACTCATAATGTCATGTCACACCAAGTGTTTGATACATCTGAAGTTTTGAATCTAGGTTCCATTCAGTTCAATAAGTAGATATCCCCAAAACAAAGATCCCCTCCTGATATTGTCCATTTCTGTTTAACCAAACAAAGGCCATTATTGACCTGGTTTGGCCTTGGATTTCTTTCTCTCAAAATAAAATAATGGCTGCCATTAATAATAAAATAATGAACAATAATAAAAATGAATGCTCTAATTTGATTATTTCACTTCAGTAAAATATATAATTTTCAGGCTTGTATGAAGATTCGTAATTTAAAAGTTATTGTTGCTAGAGAGAAGTAAAAAATGTCTAATAATATCCATTTATCCATTAATCAACAGACATTACAATGGAATGGTGACTAAATAACAAATATTGTTTGAAAGCCTGCGATGTATATACATAATCTTACCACTATACTGCCCATTGTAATGCCATTCATTTTAATATTTGTTGGGGGTGTCACCATGGCATTTAGAAACTTCATCTGAAAGTGAACTGAACAAGCCTTTGCTTCCAAGCCTGCAGCATACCACCTTGTCCAAGGGTACAAAGCATGTGAACATGTCTACAAGGTATCTATAAGTGACAAAATTATAATTTGTGTGTGCATGTGTGTGTTTGTGGTGGCTGAGTTGCTTCCACTATATTCATTTTGGAATTAGTGGTGCTTTAATTTTGCCCAAGGCTCCATTCAAATGTGATCCTATCATTCCACCATTTTGCTGCAGTTCACTCAGTTTGCCTCTTTTCCCCCTTGTCATTATATGCAAGAATCATCCTGCCTCCAACTAATGGTTCTTTTGAATGGACTGCCTCTCACTTTGAGTTGCAAATGTTGGGTAGCTCAAATTTGCCTGACTGCATAACTTGGGGAATGGCCCTGGCCAAAGCCTTCATGTCCTAAATTTTGAATAGAACATGCCTGATCTTTTTTATGCCGGGCCCGAAATGCCTACGGTTGGGCCTGGTTTGGGCCATGGTGGGCTTAGGCCTTATCTTGCAACCCTGGGCTGAAAAGCAAGTTTCATATTACATCACTCATTATACAGTACTTCTGCTGTTATATGGTCCCCAAGTTTAATTACATTGAAATTCAGTACTTTACTCTTTAATTCATTCTATATCATAGTGTTGCAACTCTCCTTAACTATACTTCATTGTTATTATTTCTTTATTATCTGTTCTTCTGCGATCAAATGTCACTGATTGGAGGGGCTTCCTGGATGTCTTTATTGTTGTTTTGCTGCTGCCTACAATTCTGGAGAATAGGCATCAGGACATATGTTTATAACCTCCTCATGGTCTCTCTACTTCAGCATACATCTTGGGCTTTAATACTGCTTCATGTGAGCATGGATCTGCTGCCAGGAGCTTTTATAAAAGGGGTGTTCGACATTCAGGCTACTTGTTGTTCCACTTTGTTTCAATGTCTGTTACCTGTTCGTCATCTCCTTGCAGGTCACTGGATTGACATCAGTTTGACTGGATATCCTTTCATCAGACTCTACAATTGCTACTTCGCACCGCAGTGCATACTCTTAATGTTTCAATCTGGGTCTTTACAACCGCTGCAAGACTTGATGCAATATTTAGTCTTAAGCTTTGGATCTTCTTCTCTGCTCAACTTGAAAGACATCTGCAGCATGCTCTAATATATATGATGCATATCTCTTTCTTATGTCTCTGAAAATTCAGTTACATATATTTCAAATTTTGTTCCATGCTCGACCATAGTGCTTCTTTCATACCAAAAAAAATAAAGGACACAATTCGATTTTATCTTATTTTACTTTATTTACTTATTGTTGTTTTTCTTGTTGTTTAGCAAAAGAGAACATACTTCAACATGAAAGCATAATTTAACAAGCAAGAAGGTGGTCACCTGGATGGTGAGGCTGAGAGGTAAGCTAACCATGCATTCAAACAGGAGGGTCCTCAGTTGAACGTTAAAATAACAGGATTTTAGTCAGAAGTTCTTTCCCATAATCAAATGGAATATCATGTTTTGATTTGTGTTTCAATCATGTGTCACCTGAACTCTCAATTTCCACATGTTTGGAAAATTAATCCAACTCTACCATGGAGGGATAATTTGTCCCACTGCCCAGCTTCTGTAGAAAGACATTCCCTTGCAAGAAGTCATGGTGCTTCAATGCTCTCGGTGAACACTAAATCATGGCAACAAGTAATATGAGAAAAAATAACTAGAGTGGCAATCAGATATGTGTGTTGAGATGGCAGAGTACTTAGGGGATGTTTGGTTGGAGGGAGTTAGAGTCTGAAATCGGAATAGAAATATGTGACTCTCATTCCAACCGTTTGATTCAACCGTTTGATTCGGAGGAGTTTCATTTCGATTTTGATTCTGGGTTAGAATGGAAATGGTCTAATCTAACTTAAATTTCATTCCGTTTCTGATTTCAATCACAAATCAAACGCTTTAGAGAATTTGGCCATTTCGATTTCGATTCTAATTCATTTCAATTTTCATTCTGATTTCGATTTCGAACCAAACACCCCTTTAACGTTGAAATGCAAGTTTTTAAGGAATTTGTGGCTTACTATAAAGCATATGATCCAAGTTTGTTAAACCTAGAGTACATTGATGACCCTTCCATATCAGTTAAATCGGATTTCTTAAGGTTGTATTAAAGCTCAGATTTGCTAGAGGTCACAGAGTGTGAATCCCCTCCATGCTAATTATCAATTTAATTAATTCAGATATTATCTTGACTCATTTCAGTCATTGTGCCTGTTGTGGTCGGTCAATTATTTTGATGCACCTCAGTCACTAATTGTCATCCTTTCAATAAGGATCGCTGATTTAGATAAAGCTAAAGATAATGTAACGGCTGCAGTCATGATTAGCAATTCAGAGACGTCTTAGTTATAAGTTGGGTCCACCATGTGAATGGCTAATTCACTTCCTTCTCACTCTTGCTTAATGATTCTCATTCTTATTCATTGACAGGTGACACTGGTTGATTTCCTGCTGCAAGATATTGGTTCCACAGGATCCTCTCTCATCTCTCTTTTTTTTCACTATATTATGCAACAATCATCTTATGACAATTACAGGTCACAGAATGTTATCCACATCATCCAGTTTTTATTTTATTTTATCAGCCATATAGGAGACCATTCAATCAGCAACACTGTTGGCCTCGCAGTAGATATAACGTATTTCAATGGATATGCAGATCCTCACACCAAATATCATAAAGTATAAGGTGTATATTCATCCCAAGCGAGTACTCTCGAAGCCAAACAATCACGGTAGCCAAGTCCCCCTCTACCACCAATCTCTCAGCTCCAAATCTCAATCAATTTTTTTAATCTGTCTAAAGTTTCATCAACAACAGAGAAGAGAGAGAGAGAGAGGAGGAGCTATAATTTATTTGCAATATAGTGGCCTTCCACATGCTCTAGGCATTTAGCAACACCTGAATGCATACACTACAGCTTGAACAGAGATGCAAGTAAATCAAGGAAGGAAGATATCATTGTATTCTAAAGGTTCAAATCTTTTCCTGAATCTATAATCTCTATACAACGGTTCACATAATGAGGGGAGTGCATGGAGACAAATCATTTCTATGAAAACATGATCTATGACTATGGGATTAGAAAATGTGCAATATTCCAACAAGCTCCGCATTGAACTTGAAAAGAATAACCTAATGGCACTGCAAATAAATGAAATTTTAATTATGTCACTTTTGAAGAAAGAATAGCAGCTCCAATATCGATGTGTTATCTGGTTTCGAGATGTTCCCCATTGTAGCTCATCCCTCATGAATTGAAGCAATTGCTCGAGTTTCTTCCCTATTTTATTTATGTACATTCTTCTGGATCTCATCTAGCAGAGAACCGAATGCTGCTCTTGAGATGCTGCTCTCTGATCCACTGCAGAATATTCTGTGCATCATTGTTAATTCTTCAAGGTTTGCCTTTTTCAACAATCCACCAAGTATGCGTTGAACCTCTCCTTCTGATGTATGGTTGTCAATATATGATTCATCCTGCTTCTTCCTAGTTAAATCCACACCAAACAACTTCTGTGCATTAGCCAGGCAACCATTTGCAGTAGGAGTGCTTGAGGTCTTAGCAAGTTCCGAAGGCCCATCTTTCACATTGATCCCCTCAGATAGAGACGACACGTTTGATCTTGATGCCCAATACTCCAAGCAATGATGATAAGGATCAAGAGCCTCAATAACCTGTTTCATTCAAGTTAGTCTTCTATATCTTATTTATATGGAAGCTTTGTTAAAGTTTCTAATTGCTATTAATAAATCAACTACGAATTGTATTTACTCATGCCAACCAGACTTGGGTCCTCAGCCTGTGCACTGGGAGTAGTTGTGGATTTCGAACTTGTAAGGTGGCACTCAACTTCTAAAATAGATTTAGGCATTTGTATACTTTAAACAAAATAAAATTACACGGAAGAATCACATTCTTATAGGAATGTAGAAAGTGTTTTTTACAAGCTGTCACAAACTATTGAAAGCTAACACTGAGAAGATAAATTGAAAGGAAAACAAAACTAAAACTCTTCTTGTTGGCACATGTTTTTTTTTACTTTTTGAGAAAGAAATTGCACATGTTGGGATCCATCTCACTAACAAATGTAATTAGATTGAATTGCAAATTTCTATGCAGGCATATCAATGGTGATTTCCTATTGTAAAGTTTTGTGATTGAATTGTTAATGGATCCAAAATAGTGAATAAGTTGAAGATCGTAGATGGCATAAAAATAGCAGTAGTAACAAAAGAGGACTCCAAAGATAGATCCCTTAAAAGTTAACTAGAAGTAATGTGGAGGCAGGCAAACCTGAATGATTGGTGGAGATAAGAACCCAAACATTTCAAGTCCATCCACAGATTCTGGAGTTTGCAATGGGGAAGACCTTGCTTCCCAAGGCCACGTTGTCTGATGATCTCTTGATTCAATCTCTCTCGCACCATTTCCCAACACTCTGTAGCAGAAGCATGCATAAAGGATACTCCCGGGTTCTCTTCTACCGTAACCTAATAAGAGGTAAACAGAGTAACAGCAAGCTACATCAGTTGAAACTTGCTGCAAAGGAGATTTAACAGAAGGAAAAAATGAACACAATTTGATGAGATTAAAGCTCACTGGTTGCAGTGGGGGAATAATCAAATCATTCATTAGCTTACTGCTGTTATGCTAGGTATGGAATACCATGACTATTATGCTATTATCATAGTTAACAGTGCATGGTAAGTTACCCATTATGTTGTTCAATTATAGGAGTATATGGCAGATCGATATTGCTAATGGCATCCTCTTATTACAAATTCATATAAATTATGAAATATATTTTGCAATTTGAGAGCAATTATAAATTGGAAGTACAGTAAAAGATCCAACTATTTATGATTGTTATAGTGATGTTCTTTTTTGGATAAAAAATGCATTATGTAAGGAAAACAGAAATTACTGATATACAGGTAAGCAAGGTTTACCGTTGCTAGAATATATACGTCAACAATGCTAGCTCATAATTATTACCCTGAAATGCCTACCTTAAATAAAGGCCCCAGGAGTCCAGCATCCAGAACTTCAGAGATGTAGCTACATGTAGTCACTGGATCAACTACACTGATAAATTCAACACGACTTCTGTATCCTGCAAATTAGTTAGATTGAAGTCTTCAGTGCAGTATTTAGTCAACTGAAAAGGCTGTTTAATTGATTCTACCGAAGCATACCTTGGGGGAATATTGCTTGCCTGCTGCACCACTTCTTTCCAGGCACCACAGTTCCAAAATTAATTGGTTCGACACAATATTTCAATATCTTGTGAACCTTTTGATCAGATCGATTGAATGTGCTAGATTGGATTGAGATATCCCCAACAGGCTGACTGTGTTGGACATCTAAAGGTATGGATAAACAGGGCAGATGTTGAAGGTCCATACCAAACAGCTTTGGATTTGATCTACGAGAATGTTCGGCATCTCTTGAACACAATGCTTCATTAAAATTCTCATGGCAATGTCACAGGAAGAAGCCAACTCAGCAGAATTATTAATGGACATCAAGGATCCACATTCAGAACTAGTTCTGGTGAGATTATTGGTTATCTGCAAAGGCGCATACTCCTTGGTTTTATCCATATTATCATTAACAACCACCAAAACAGAATTTGAAGAAAAGTCTTGTCTAAATATATCAGGACTCCTGCAACACGCTTCCTTGACAACAGATTGACCAAGATATTCTGCTGACTTAATTTTAGGATCTGCAGATTGTTGTTCCTTGTTGAGACCAGGACAACATGTGTCTCCCCCTTCACATTTATTATTTCCGAGTGGGATATTGGTTTTGACTGGTGATGATCCCCGGCATCCAACTTCATGATGCTCCAAATCAACCACTTCTGATTTTGTAAACAAGGGTACTCTGTCAAAGTTCCCACTTTCAGATTCTCTTTTTACACCAGTCTCTGAATACTTTTTAAAGTCAGATTTGCATGGCACTGTTGTATTAAGGGATCCTTTTGTTTCTTCAAAAGAAGTAGGAAACTTTGTGTTTGGCTCAAGAAGAACATTATCTTTACCTGATTCTTGTAATCTTTATTGTCGACCTCAACATCTGCAACGTTAACATCAATTAATGTCCTTTTGGTTCCAAAATGCTTTTCTCCAAGGAATCTTTAGATTTCTCCAACAATGTCATATGTGGAGTTAAAGCCAACCCCAAGTCCTGTAATCCCCAGCATTGTACTGCCCTTGAATTGCCCTCTAGGGTTGTCACTAGAGCATTTAATTCATCCAAGTCATAGTGCAAGAGTAAATATTTTCTGCTAGGCTCACAAGAGCATGTCAATTTTGCATGGTTTAGACATGTGAAACGGTTTGGAGAGCATTCACAACCAGCAGCAGACAGGTGCAGATCATAAAAGCATAAGAAGCATTCTCTCTCACTTGATGAGTCAAAGTGCTTGTCCATTTTCTAGTTTTGATATACTAGAAATAGACTCCCTTCTTTTCTGTTCCATCCTGATTCTCACCTGGAAGGACAAAAGTACATCTAAGGAACAAAATTTCACAAAACTTTCCACACGCACAAAGAACGACAGAGACAGAGAGAGCACATTCAGTTATGCACTTCACCTTAATGGCTTCAGTAAGTACTCCATCTTTCCGCAAACATTTTCCATCTCAAGATTCCCAAGTCATTCCTCTGTGATACAGACTGCTGCGAAAGCTTTCTAACAACTTCCCATGCAGCAGCGAGTAGTAACTTGTCATGGGACAAGGATGTTTTACGATGTTGCTCGCTGTAGAGCTCAACAGCACATTGCCCATGTGGCAGCCAGTCCATGGGAGCCACATTTACTGCCTCAGCACAGTTGAAGCCACAATTGAAACCAGCATGGTATGCTCTTGGAAATGTCAGAACAAACTCCCCGGAATTCTGAATGGCACGGTAAACAGGTACTCCTTCCGCTTCAAGGACTGAAGGAGAAAATTGTGTAACCTGCTCCAGTAGGATCAAAAAGATAAGGTATAACCATTACATATTGAAAGATTTGAAACAGCAATCTTATGGTTTCATATTTCTGAAATGTTACCAATTAAATTTCTAAAAGGAAGATATTCAAGAATGAAGCATTATACCACTAAGACATACTAACCATCTTATGGTTCCATTAGAGCATCGGTATGGTGTTTCCACCAGTATGATGTTAAAAATTGAATCAAATCGTTACATCTTAGGAATAAAAGCTAGTATGATAGAGGAGAAATGCCATAAAGCAAAGCATTTCAAAAGCCAATCTCATGTGGTCAGGGTATGCATGTAGGTAGTCGTTCTGGCTAAGGGAAGTGTAGGTTTTAAGCTGTGAGCACATTCTCTTCTCTTAGATGAACTGGCTACCACTATCTGGAGGCAGAGACAATAAAATTCAGATGAAAACACGAGCATTACTGATGCAGCATCAAAAGCAAAGAGCGATTCAGTTACCCAGATTAAACTTTGGATATCAACACGTGATTGAAGGCAAACTGGATTGACAAACCCTTTGTTCGGTGAAGTTCTCTCAGAAGATTTTATTTATGTCTAAACCAACCCATCATGAAATCTATTAAAAGCATAGGACATGACCCCTAATGCAGGCATTAATCCAAGTACAAAATCATACAAGATATAGGACCCATTAATAAGGAAACATGTTAGAATTATGCAACTACACATATAGAAACATGGCTGAAATTTGATATTGTCTACAATGAAAAATACTTGCTTGTCAAAGTCTTTGCCTGTGAATTCACTGGCTCCAACAAAGCTTGGCATGGTTGAGTTGGTCATAATACTTGGTTTCTGCATCTTGTGCTACATCATTTATGGTGTGACATAAAATGGTGAAACTAAATGAGCAAATACTAAAACCAAAATTGTTGAGCGGTACTTTTGAGTTCATGTTCCAAATTCATGAAACCAGATGAAAATACAGGAAAATATTATGTTGTATAGGGTTTTGAGTTTTGTCTGAGTTGACCATCAAGGAATGTACCAAATCTAATTTACATGCTATCCACAATCAATTCTTCACTCACAACAAACCTTATTTTGAACCTGTAAAGGTTTTATAACAGCTCAATCTTTTGAGGTCTAGTGGCAAGTTAATATGGTATCGGAGTTGAAGGTCATGGGTCCAAATCCCTTTTCAGTCAGTTTTCTTTAATTCATTTATTGGCCATCATGAGTCTTTTACTTTTCTTGACTCATCCGCAGTTATTATCCTGAGTCGTTCTTGACTCATTCATGCCTTCGCATGAATGGTCTAGGCTGCATATGAGGACAGATGTTGAGGTTTGATAATCATCACTGACCTTCCCTAACACCTTTAGAAACTGAGGTCTAGTGCTAAGTTGACACGAATCGTTGACCATTCTACGACCTATAGGTTCTAGACAAGACTGGTTTCAATTACATCGAACCATATACATTCTCACTCAAAATGACTCTATTCTCCTGTTTTGAGTACTAACATGCCATTCTCAATATTTGTTCTTTGTAAGCTATTATGGTTAATTCTCTTAACAAGCTATTTTCATAGGGTGTCACAGTGCTTTTGCAATGCCATAATCAATTTTATAGATGATGTTTCCACAATTTTGACTAGAAGCAACACCTCTAGCATCAATTTGAGATGGACCTTGGTCCCAGCACTACATTTAAAATCTCGAAGTCAACTTCTGTCCTACTTATGAGTGTCATGGCAAAGTACACATTTGGCTTATAAGTCATTCACACTGCCAACTAAAACCACTTAAAGACATCATTCAGAGCAATGTATTGGTGATTGAGAGCACCCTGTCACTCTCTTTGTATTGTCAGTTAGCAGGCAATAGCTTGTACTTGACCATCTCCCAATCTGGCATTGCATGTGTCATGAATATATCAGCCAGCTTAGCAGCGAGCTTCACGTAATTCACTGTCTCTCATGCACTGTAATTATCTGAGGATCAGTGCCTGCTCTCTTGTTCCCTCTTTCGCCTCTTTACTAAATATCCATTTATGCAACAATAATGCCAATTGAGCTCGTTACTCTAGTCATGATACTCTGCCAGGCCGCTAGTATCTTCCTTGAAGATTCTTTAATCTGCTAGAAGAGCATGATGCAAACTATCATCTTTTGATCCAACAGTGGTGAAGATCACTACATTATGCTTCTCATAACTATGGCTTCTCCTTGACTTTGCCTCTGTCTTAGAAGTAAGTGTTTCCATACAAACATTTATCTTTTAGTGTACAAGCGGACATAAGACATCGATATCAAATTCAACATTTTTGCTTGACATTCAATCGTCAATCTCTTGCTTTCTAAATTTAGTTTACTAAGCAACATGCAGATCTGTTCAAAAAGGCTCACAGCACCATCACTATGCACTGTCACCGTTCACTGGCGAACTTTCACTCCAATTTCCTTTGACATTGGGAGTATTGCATGGTTATCTCTTGGTCTATCATATAAAACCACATATTCATGCATCCCATGCTACTACCTTTCAAGGGAAATGTATCATATGTCACATTAATGGGATCATTGCCTATTGTAAGGGTCAATGTATCTGTTAACATCCAAACATGTTTGTTGCATAAGTTCATCATTCTGTTGCTGGCTCAAGCTGAAGAATGGGGATGCTGAGTGGGATGTAGAAGAATATTATGTTCCACTTAGATGAGAAACCATAGGAATAACGAGACAGACAAAATGAAATAATATGGATAAATTGTTTATATTGTGCGATAGAACTTCCAGAACCGCAACTTCTTGGTCCATTTAGATTGTACTGAAGATTGCATTAGTGGAACTCATAATATGTTACTAGCAGTGACATGATGAATGACATGAATTACTCTGCCATCATTTTATGTCTATCCTCATTGCATTAACTGATTAAAAATTTTCAGATAATATCACTGATATATGGTACAGCTGCTGTGCGATTCCAGCAGCATTCCAGGTGGTGGTACAGGAGGCATATCATACCAAGCCAAACTGTATCATATGGTATTGGTATGAGATCCCATATCGAGAATTAACACACCGATATTGTATGATCAAATAAGATGCCAATATAGAAATAACAGAATTTTAAAATTCAGAAATAAACTCCAATGAGTGTAAACAATGCATGATACTCTACACCCATGATGTTGCATCACACATGTAAGTTCTCATATATTAGAAGAATGTGTTTTTAGTTTTGTAATTTTCTGAGCGATATTCACTATGGATTTTTCCTCGTTTCAATATTCCTATTAATTTTAAAGAGGTTCTTGCTTAATTTGACTATTGCCACTGGTGGGTGTGAACCCCATTTTAAGATTTCAAGTAGCTAGTAACTGAACAAGCGAGGTACAACAATCAATAAGTGGTTACTGAAACAAAAAACTAAATCAATATCAAATAAGATAACCATAGCATTAAAATATCAAAATGTTGAGCATCTAGAAAAGCAATTATAAAACAAACATTTCTGAATGTACCAAAAGGAATTGTATCATGTTATCGTCATCCATCAGTCAGCAAAAGATGTACAAGATAAGTAAATGCTAACTAATACATTTACATATACATTTGGATCCAAGCAATCTCAATATGTATAAGAAATGGGGAAATGTGAGACTGATTGAGACTTGCCAATTCATGCAGCAGATCCGGTTGTTCTTCAAACAACTCAGGTAAATTCTTTCTCATTGCATCCTCGAATTTCCCAGCCCCACCACCAGGGACTCCATACCATACCTTTGGATCGCCAAAATGCATATAATTGAGAGAGTAAAGGTGATGGTCTTCCACATGCTATTGCCACACACAAGATCAAAGAATAATAAGGTAACAATTTGAAGGATGTAAAAAATATTGACATGAATAACAAGATAGAAATTACGATAAGAATTTATATCAAACCTATATAGAAAATAATATAGATCAACTCAAAAGCATAAATCATAGACAAACTTTATGTTTTTTATTTTATTCTTTTAACAAATTTGTGAGTTATTTACCATTAGTTTATGTCAATTGCCATGTCCATTGTTAATGGAAGTGCTCTAAATCCCATACAATAACAACTTAATAACACAGAAAACCAAGTTCTTGCTTGGTTGATGTTTCTGACAAAATCTAGCAAGAACTTGAGCAATATCCATGTGCTGGATGGAGATAGCAAATGGAATGGGAAAAAAAATAAAACATTTAAATTACTAACTTACCCAACAAAACGATGAAAAGCACATCCCTACATAAAGCCAAGGGACTAATACCCCAGAGATATCTTCTCTTTCAAATGAAAGAACAGAACCAGGAAGTCGTGGCAAATTGTTTAAGTTCCAACCTGACAGCACGCACGAATCTGTGTCATTTTTAGCTGAAGATGGTGCTTTAGGAAATCCACTGCCAAATGTTCCAGTATCCAAATCAGCACCATAATGCACCTGCATTTGAATGAGAAGTGAAAGTATAATTAATATAGTTCGAAGATTTTAAGAGAAACCAGCAATGGTAACCAACTTTATACCTCAACTTCTTCCGTTGCTCCCTCAACTATGCGCCAATATTCTCCTTCAATTTCCTCCACTGAGGGTTGCCATCTCTTCTCATGGTCATCATTTCCAGAAATTACATTTTCATTAGCATCTTTCATCCCAAAATACTGCCTTTTGAATTCATCAGCATACATCTGGAAGGTTTCTAGAGTGAAGTCTGAACCAGATTGAAAACCAAACTTTTCATCTGTATCTGAGCCCATACAGTCGCTAGCTTCAGAACCATTAGAGTTATTGCGCCTACGAGTCATTCCAAATCTCAACCGCTTTCTTCTCTTTCTTCTCTTGTGACAACGGTTTCGAGATCTTTTGTTTGTTGGCTCTCTATTTTGAAGCTTATCAATTTGTTGTACTCGAGTAGTAAACTTAGCATGTTCCCAGAAACTCTTCTCTTTTAGAGGGCATGGCATTTTCCAAGAAGGGGTGGTATAATGCGGCATATACCATATTGTTCTGCTTTTGGTCGTATGCTTGCAATGTACGCAAGTGTATCCTTGAATTCCTGAGGAAAACAATATTTATGTAGTAAAGGATCTTAATGATGCCAACAAAAGGATATATAAATTGAGAGACTAATGTACCTCCTCACTTGGATAGAATGCAGGAGCTTCAGCAATGATAGGTCTACATGCTTCTTTGGGAAGCCATATGGAAGTTGCCTGTTCCAGAAAGTCTGCCATTATGAGAAACTCGCTAGCTCATCTAAATATTAGAAAGTCTAACTTTCTGAAACAAACCTTTTCATATTTAGAGCTGCTTGGGCTTCTGTATACATTTTCATTTGGTGGGAAGTTTTGAAGAGTGATCCTGCAACAAAGCTATGATTAGAAAACTTAATGTCTGAATTAGCAGAATCAATTATTTGTGCAGAATCTGACAGCAGTAACTGATAAAAAGGAGATAGATGAACTTATTCCACAGAATTGAGATATCCACCATTCACTTGATGTAAAAGCAATTTATAAACCATTTTGGATCAGCCCTTTTTCGAGTAGCAGCTATCTTAATCTAAGTCATAGTCTAGTCAAATAGTAATTGTTAGCTAATTAATAGTGGTTGGTGGTTAATCTTTCAATATTTGTTCATGTATGTGGAATGTGCCTTTTCAGTTTCTAAAAGTTTATGAGTTTCATGAATTATCATTCATGGATATGTTGCTTAAAATTTACAAAAATAGTTAATCTTTGTCTGTTAGGAAGTTGTAAGGTGTTAATTTAAGGCATATGAAGAGTCATCTACTATATATATAAAGGAATGTAGCAAGGCAAGATAGACAATGAAGAGTTTGTTGGTATAAAGTTTGAGTTAATGCTTATTATGCAATTCTCATCCTTCTCCTACTTTCATATCTCTTATCCCAATTTCTCCTTCCTCTTTGTACTTAAAAGACCCATGGTTCTGGTGTCATCAGTATCATCATTAACAGATGTAAGATACAGGCTAAATAGTATATGGTGGATTTCCCATTCTGTATGATTCAAATATCTAATGGGCTTGTTTTGGTTTCTACTGCAATCATATACTGATCCTCAATGTCATTACTTATGTTATATATCATGTAATCCATTTCTAGAAAAAAGAACACTGCAGTGTGGAGACTGCGGGAAATAACAGTTTGCATCATGCTATGTGGAAGCAAAGAGAGAAATCAGGAAGCGACAAAAATTACTTTTTCTTCCATCAGAGGCATCCATGAAAGCATTCATCATTGCATCATTACAAATCGAGCAAAGAAAAATTTGTGGATGATAAGTACACATACCTTGACAGTACCTTCACACTCTGATTCTTCTTCTGAGCTCATATCAAATATACCATAATATATACCAGTCCTGTGCCTGAGGGATCGCTTTGCCCTCACTTCATCAGAACCACCAGAATCACCATTCAATTGCATGGATGGAGTCACAGTAGCCTCCATAGAATAACCAGAATTTACTGCATCATGCTCTGGATCCTCTCTGAAGTTGATGGACATATATCGTGAAGTGGTTTCTTGTCTTGGTAGTTCCAATCATTTTGGAATGCATTCTGTCCCCATTAAATTTATTAAAATTAAATATTTTTAATAATAAATCTAAAATTAAAAAAAATAAAATATTGTCACATGAAGAGATCAGTGTACTATGACTAGAAACTGTTTAAAAACACTGGAAATTAGATGGAAAACAAAGTATGAACATGTCCGAAAAATGGCCGGCCAAGTCATAGGAAAAGGAAGCAGGTTGCCTTTGACAAGGCATATTCACATTAATTTCTGATACTGAATTCATATGCAGTTTTTTTCCCTTTTTTGTTTTGGATTTTTTTTGGGTTGGGAGGGCGGGTAGGGGGGGGGAGAGGGGGATTGCAGCTTCATAGGCTTTGTTTATTGTCTCCCTTGTAACTTTAACCTTCGTAATTTCACAACATTAATGCCTCTATCTGCGCATTTACATGGTTTCATTATCTCTTGACCCAACATTGAAATGCTGAAGTATTTAATCTGATTGTATGTATTATGTCTACGCATTTCTCATGACATGCAACAATCATGCTATAC
This sequence comes from Elaeis oleifera, assembly GCA_000441515.1. Taxonomy (NCBI): domain Eukaryota; kingdom Viridiplantae; phylum Streptophyta; class Magnoliopsida; order Arecales; family Arecaceae; genus Elaeis; species Elaeis oleifera. Next base: position 968,385 of record KE504793.1, on the reverse strand, counting down.
TCCAAAAGACACATTCATTCATCCTCCCAAGCTTGGCTAACTCAAAATACTCTTATTAAACTTCCGGTGTAACATTCAGTCTTTGCTCTTCTTAACTCATGAAACGACAAGGGAACCAGCATATCTCAAGAGTCATCATCCTAAGCTAAGCTTCAACTCATCAACAACACTAGATGGACTTCATCCTTTGGAAGAGGTTTAATCTGTATAATGTTGCCATCTCATGATGCAGATGGGTGCCATGGGAGATCCACCAGTCACTGAATCTCACCCCTCCATGCAAATTACAGGGCCAATGGATCTAAATCAACACCCATATATTGCACATCTGCATCATGAGGTGATTGCTTTTAATGGTGAAGATCAACAACTATATAACACTATGTAATCCTGTTATACTATCTCAATTTTTGAAAATTTGTCTGCAATTATAGGTCCACAATAAACTTTTATAAAATAATAATAAAATAATAATAATAATACTAATAACTAGTCTTGCAGAGAACATGTTAGAGAATTTGCAAGAAAGCATAATATTTTTGCAGGTAAAAAATCGATTTCCTTTAGACTCAAGTGACAATGACCACTCAACTCCATATCTTATCAAGATGGGATACTGTTTGTATCAATAATGCAATGATCTGACATCATATGAAACATGAGTTCCACCAATAATTTTCACATTTTTGTTAAGATGTTTATCTCTCTACGAGATGATAATGTTAACGTTAATTCTAATGGATAAGCTTTTCCCCTCAGTTTTTTCCACCAAGTTTAGAGATTCAAATATATTATTTATAGGGCCATCATGTTATACATACTGTAGTAGAGTTATTTCAATATTTTGAAAGCTAACTGCATAAGTTGTTGGTTGCCTTGTGAGGAGGCACATATGCACTCATTCACATATTTATTTCTTGCCTTGATGATCATGGCAATGTACACCTTTCATCTTCTATACATTTCAACTACGTTTCAGCACTTCAATTTGAGACCCGGGTTAATAGAACTTCCTCAACTGCACAAAATGATCTTAACCCAAGTTTAGAAGATACAAGAGCTTTCAAAAATATTACATTTGCTTCATATATTCAAGCTAACATAAGCATTTCTTGACACTTTAGGTGTTTTGTCATTTCACTTTATCAACATAGCAGCCAATGGCAATTGGATTAATTTAGGTTATTCTTCTACAAAATCATATGGACAAAGAACTGAAAAAGTAAAACCTTCTCTCGTGTATGTGGTATTTGCGCTGATTAGCTTCTGAGAAAATGGCAGTTCAAGTAAACATTTGGAAAACCAGGCATAGGAGTGTCAGGGAAATGCAACACCAGGCATAGGGTAAACATTTGGAAAACCATAAGGATGTGGTATGCAACAATCAAATAGATCAAGTAACTCAGAAAGTGTAGACAACGGTAACAGCGCATCAGCAGTGATAAGAACTTTTAGCAGTTTCAGGGGCTACTCTCAGCTGTTGTTGAATTCCACAAATGCATTGGATGAGAACTCCAGGTCTGTTAGAATTTGAGAAGAAATCTCTATGGACTAGAGTCTGCATTTTTCCTCGAAACCAGATCATTCATTCTGTTGTATTTTATCGAGAGCAGATAAAGTGTTTTGTTGAGTTGTGATCCATCTATCATGGTTTCTCTTTTTATTTCTTTTCCATTAAGAAGTAAATAGAACTGTCAGAGCCCAATTTCTTATGCACACATGCATCCGCCAATATTAGATCAATCAGAAGAAAAAATTCAAATCGATAAGATTCAACACTCGGATCTAATAGATCAAACTGCACATAAAATGTTTGATGTTATTTTCTCATTACAATAAAGAAGGAAACCCAAATACCACAAAAATCTCAATAGAATAAAAAGGAGAGTAGAAACAGTATCTAATTTATTCCACTGCTGTTAAGATTAATTGATAAAGTAAAAGATAGAGAGGAAACCTAGCCTCCATCAGAACTGCTCCATAGACTCCAAAAAGTTCAATTCAGCAAGCCAAACAAATCCCCTCGCCTCTTTGCAGAGCAAACCACAAGAATCATCCGGCCGATCTACAAAAGTGAGAACAATGCCATGATTCAAATCAGGAAAAGTTTCAGAAAATATCCACAACCCAACCCACCATACAAACAACATCAAACCCTAGGCCAAGGTTAATAAAACAAGATCTCACATGTTGATCATCAGAACCCCAAATCAACCAAGGATTTACAAAATATGCCGAATCCCATGAAGGTGGTAGCTAATTGACCCATATTTATCAACTTAAATCTAATATCACCGACCCAATTCCACAAACAAAATCAATCTCCAATACCAAAATCTAGTGACAGAGAAGGTTAAAATTAGGAAATCTATCAAGGTCTTCTATTGTTATGGAGAAAAGCCAGGGAGAAATCTCATCAAAATTGTAAAGGTTTTAATGGAAACTTGAATGAAACCAAAAACAAGAAATGAAAAATAATATAAAAAGCAAAATTATGATTAATGAGATTATAAAAAATAGAGGAGAAGCTATAAAAACCTTTCAATAGATTTCAGGGTTGTCAATGTCATGCGGTGGACCGAGGCCTTAAAGACGGCTAAAAAAATCCAAATACGAGACAAGGAAACTTTCTTCGTGGTTCTTTTCTGGGAACTAGCTTGATTTTTTCAGTACTCTATTTTTTTTTATTTTCTTAAAATAAATGTGGCAACGAGGGAGGGACCGACAACAATCCTTGTACCCTCCAACTAACATCCGAATCCAACCAGCAAAGGGAAAGAACCGGATTCTGTGGCTACACCATGCACATTGGGTCATGGATATTTTGGCCCTTGTTATGCAATCTATTCTCATCAATACCATTTCTTAGGTTTTTTTTTTCCATGAGTTTTGTTAGAATAAAGCTTGCTTATAAAATTACTCTGCATGTGAAAAATACTGCTTAAAAAATATGATTCGCCCCTTGTGTGCAGGTTCGCGGCATGTGCGTGGCACGGTTGATCGAGTCAAGCAAGCGCGATCACATAATAACTTTCCTCAAAGTCCGACTTAGACTTTCTGAAAAAAAAAAAAAAATCCTATCAAATTCATTGGTCTCTTAGCAGATTACTATGCCTCTAGTCAAATTAATTATTATTTAATGTTAATGAAAGAAAAATTTATCAATTTAAGCATGAATATGATTGAAGTGAGAAAATGTCAAAATGTGTAGAACAAAATGCATTATTCTATTGAGGCAAAGCTGATTGGCTACTTATTTTATTTAGCATGATTAAGTCCAATAAAATGGAATCTTTTCCAAAATAAAGCTTTTCATTGTTTACATCCTTCAGCTTATACTTTAGAGCATTACTCAACAGAGAGAGTTTTCTAAGAATAAAGAAACATATTGATGGGAGTCATTGATAATAATTACTTTGATGTAAGAAAGTCATCTTCTACATATTTTTTTGGATAACTCTCTGAAATATAAATTTATTTTATCATCTATAAGCTTCCTAGATTTTTTTTGCTTGTATTTGCAATTTAAATAGTTTCCTAGTACACGCACACATGCACATATCCCATGTTTATTGCTGGTCCATTACTCAGCAAAACTCTATCCTAAGATGGCTCCACCAATAGATATTCACACAATGGGATGGGGACCATAGATGGGGTCCTTGTCCATGCTAAAAAACAAGGTGAAATATCCAAATCTACGTGATATACTCGTGCAAGGACTGAAGTATAGACCCAAACCTCTCTTACCTTAACAGGCACCTGTAAGTAATTTCCACAGGAGGAGTTCCTGTTCAATTCAAAAGAATAGAGCTTTGTAGTTGTAATGCAAACTTTAACCTGTAGAGATTTAATTTATTGATTACTAGTTGACCCTCCCGTTTTAAGCTTCAGCCCATAGGCTTGACTTCTATTTCCAAATGCCTTCGGTTTTAACTTTTACCCCTACCGGTCGTGACGGGATCCAAAGTCCGTCGTAAAATAAATAAATCCCTGTTGCGTGCGAACTCGACAGCGCTTGTCTTATGATTCGCGCGCGCATCCATTGCATACGTTGTGATTACGTGTGCTGGCCGTACACCGGAAGCGGAAAGTTCTCTCGGGGGGACCGACCGCTTTGGTAGGGTCAGTCTTCCAAAACTGCGGACCGTCGGGAGTCCACGTGGACCGGGTCTGCATTTGAACCGGACGGGGATGGACCGGAGAAGCAGACCGTATCCGTATTATATTTGGTCCATCATTATCATAAAAAAAAAAAAAAAAAAATGGTCCGTCATCATTATCATAAAAATAAATAAATAAATAAATTTGTGATCCATATAGAATTTCTACGTTGACTTTGTAGTATTTCTTTCCTACTTATATTATAAATATGAATTTGTACAAATGTTATTTGACATTTATATTTATTTTATATTTATTTGCTAGAAAATATCTATATTATGTTATCTAATTGTTATTTATTTACTCATGAATCAATTTAAATTATGATGATTCTTGACTTTTTTTTTTTTTCTCTTTGTTATAAAATAAAAAGATGCAACCTTTGTGGCTGATGAGGCCTAGAGAATGTCTTGGAATATAGCTGATGCAGGACGAGAGATAAACCGCCTAGCATGACAAGGGCAAGAAAGAAAAGTAGATCCCTGTGATAAGAGTCGTTAAGGGAGATTTGTTTTGAGTAGGTTGGTTGGCAACTTTTGTAAAGCAAATTGCTTCTAGTGAAGGGCCCAGCTGGTTTTATATTAGACATTGGCATGAGGTACATGGGATTGGTTGAAGCAAATAAATATTTTGATGGATCACTGTGATCCCTTTGCTGGATGGAAACATTTGAGCTTTTTATTTGCGTGATCTGATATATACACTATTCCATTAATTTCTATATCAATTTTTTTTGCACTAATCTTTATAAATAACATTCTTTATAGGAAGAATAAAAAAAAAAAGGAGAATATATTGTCCAAAATTGACTAATAATTTTCTAAACACTTGATCTCATGCAAGCACTTCATCATATAGTTATTACGAAGGAGGTACTAACACGCTTGTTCTCTCATCACTTTTGCTATTATTCGATCTGAAAGATTTATTAAATTTTCACACGTATTTTAATTAATCACATTGATTAATAACTTCACATATTTAAATTAATCATATTAATTAGGCAGAGTTGGGAAGAGAGAAAGAGATCTAATCTATTTCATCAGCACAACAAAATAAAATTAACTATCTAACCCTTCGTATGAAAGAGAAAATCTATCCCAAGATCCTAATATACAGAGTGTCACGGTCCTGACTCGAGATTGTGAATCGACGGTCATGGCAACCGCCGCATACTCATAGAAAACTCTCCCTATAAGCATGCAAGGTATCTTATCATGCTATCATAAAACAATAACGAAATAATTAGTCGATAATTTAAATCAAAATATAACAATCCAAATTTCAACTTTAATATCTCAATAAAGTCAACAAAGTTTCATAGGCCTCACATCAAATTCAATAAGACTTTCAACCTAAAATAAAAGTATGAAGACTCTGCTTCTGATCACTCTTCTATTCATATCTTGCATCATCTTAATTCCTTAACATCTGTAAAAATAGTAAAAATAGAAGGTAATGAGCTAGACAGTCCAGTAACAATGATCACTTTCAACAGATTTTATCAGGTATTTAAGTAAATAATCATTTATAGAAAATAAGCATATAGAGTTCATCAATTCGAAATCAATTTCAATTATGCAATATAATTCATGCTAAATTCATTTCTTTTTCAAAAATTCAAGTTTCTTTTGAGATTTTAATTCCTTTCATTCTTAAATTCTTTTCATCAACCATGAGCTATGACCATATTTTTTCTATGACAGGGTCATAATACCGCGTATCTTCTTGCGGTGAGCTGCGAATCATTTGGTAGCAAAGTCCTTCGGAACTGCTGGTCTCTCTGGTGATATATCGCTGGTCTCTCTGAGGATATAAATCTTCAAGATAAATCAATTGCCAATGTATATGCCCCCATTGACGGGGTCCTTTACATAGCCAGGTTGTCAATTCATATTATTTTATATCAGAACTCTTCATAAATTATGTTTTATATTTTAATTTGATAAAAAATATATAATCATGGAGTATCGAAATCAATTAATATAATGCATTATGAAATCAACATATTCAATCATGCTTCATCATAACATATCAAAATATGATATTTTCATAACAAATATCATTCATCCAATTCATGCATCGTTTCATAAATCATATCAGAAAATATATTATAATTTATCGATAAATCTAAAAAAATGAAGCATTACTTATCTCGAACGCATTCTAATAATCCACATAATTCTATAAATTTTCTTTCAAAAATTCTTCAGTTCATAAATCATATCACAATATTCGATTATCAGGTGTCAACGATACCTATACGAGATCAAATTCAATAATCAGAAAGAATATGAATACCATATTTCAACAGTTTAGATTGAATCCGATCATCTAATTTCATCTAATCAAAATCTAATTAGGACATAAACGATCCAAGATTTGACTATCAGATCAAATCGGATTCGAAATGATAGGACCGATGTTTCTTCATTGATTTCATAAAATCAAGTAGAGAGAGAAAATTAGAAGAGAGAGAATTCATGAGATACAATCCAAATTAATCAGATGTCACAGTCCAACATCTCGATTGATGTGATCAAAATGATCTAATCTAAGTCATGGTTAAATCAGGATCGTGGATAATCCAATTGAGAAATATCAGATCTGATTAAGGTGAGTGCCAGTACGCTGCCCGATAATCATAGATCAAGATTCTTCATCAGATCAGAAATATTAAAAAAAATTTCATTGATAAATCTTTTTAGAGAGAGAAATTGATCAAGAGAGAGAATAATTTAGAGAGAGAAAATTTTAGAGAAAAAAAATCATCTTGGACTCTTCAGACGATATGATTCAACAAATCTGATCGATCAGATCAAATCATGCTGAAATTATTATGTGGATAATTCAATAAATCATGAAGAAATAAATCTTAAAAAATATTAAGTCTGAT
>KE504793.1:941235-955023 GCA_000441515.1 Elaeis oleifera | reverse complement strand
TTTCTTTTTCTTTGTCTTCTTCCTTTTTTTCTTTTCTTTTCCTTCTTCTTCCAGTGGCTTGCCTTCGGTCGAAACAGGAGATCTCAAATTCCTTCATTGGCTGGCCGACCCGCGACGTAGCCGGCATGGGGCGGCCATCGGCAGAAGGGCAGCGACCCACTGCCCAAGGAAACACAAATCCGGTGGCCGATGACGACCACCGACGCTAAAACCCAAATGAAATCGAAACTCTTTTTCAAAAAAATCCGACGACTCCGATCACCGACGAACGTGCACACTGACACGAGAAGAAAGGAGGAGAAGAGAGAAAGGGGAGGAGGCTCACCTTCGACGTCGGTGAGGCTTTCCGGTGAGAAAATTGGACGAGCACAGAGTCCGTCTTCTGCGATGATTTTTCGGTGATTGCTATCGATGAACTTCGAGATTTTCAGTGGAAGAGAGAGAGGAGGGATCCTCTCCTTAAATAGAGCCAGAGGGGGCCTCTTTCTGACTCCGATTTGGAGTCGGTGAGAGGAGGAAGAAGACTCCCTTTGGGAGTCTTCTCCTCTGTTTCTTCCTTCTTCTTTTTTTCATTTATGTATTGGGCTGGATTTAAGGCCCAATGGGCTGGGCCATGACACAGAGGATAAAAAATTAAAATAAGAAAATAATTTTTTTTATACTTTTGTGCGGATAGATGAACTCTGTAACATAGAATATGGATTGATATCTTTTCTTGTAGCTATGCAAGTACCTGACCTCCACGGATATCCACACAGAGATGAAGATAATCAACCACTTCTTGGTTTCCCAGGGTGCTATCTCCCTTACGGAATCTTTGCTTGATGGTATAGGGTTCTCAACTCCTTGAGAACTGCAATAGGATGATGGCTTTTTTGAGATTTTCTTTTGCTGAAATTCTAAGAGGCAAGAGAGAAGAGAGTGGAGCCCTTGGGTGTGGAAAGGAAGGAGGAGAGAGAGCTTGGGCGGCAGCCTTAGGACCTTTGGGGCATTGGGATAATCTCTACCCTTGGGGCATGGCCACCCTTTTATACGTTCAAAAATCTAAGGTACCGCCTACTTTTCATGAAAAAATTTTCTTTCCTAAAGAAGATTGATGGCTAGGATTATTAGAGAGAGATTCCCAGTATTGCCATCCCATATAATTCAGCCAAAAAATTTTCTATTTTGGCTTGGATGGCTAGGGTTTCAAAAATCCTAATGGTGCCGCCCCATACCTTTCTTAATTTGCTCCCTTGTTGTGGCGCCTAAGATTTCATGCAAGGAACCCTTAGGGCGTGACCCTTCCTTGATTGGTCAAAATCTATTCTAAATAAGACAAGGAGGCTAGGTTTAATTGTCATACAATTGATGTGCCCAAACCCTTTTGGGTGTATGTGACCTAAGCTCCAATTGACCCAAGCTTTGACCTAAATTCAATTGAATCCAATTTTTATTTGATTCAACTTGAATTCAGCCATAATTAATTTGATCCAATCAAATTAGTACATGCAATATTTGCACAATAATCCTCCTCAAACTTTGTTAACTATTAGCAAGTAAGTTCCTGCTACTTGTAACAATTACAAGTTAGTCAAATTATCAATCACATTGATAATTTGGATCCTATAATAATTCTTAATCATCATCCAATCATCTGATTAGTTTCAATCCCTTTATGTATGTGATCCCATAGGTTCTATTCTGTCTGATAGTAAGATATGTTGAGATCTCTATTACAACAATATTAAAACTCCCTTCAATGGATTGGAACACTTGTAATTCTTTTCAATAAGAATTATCTGATGATTCTCGTGGTCCTCACGATCCACCAGTGACATGGCAGTCCAGCAGAATGGAATGGGATGAATCTCTAGGTATAATTAATGTATAATACAATCTTTTTATTATAAGTTTTGATAAGATGGAGGTCATGGATTACTTGTCAAACCATAATATCTGTCATATATAAAATTCACTCGAGTTCCTGATGTGAAGTATGTGGAAACTCTTTTCACTATTCACACTGTCTTGGCTAAAGTTTCTGAACTCAGTCTTATAAATCACATAAAACCATCTTCCTTGTCTACCAAGGATGATAGATTCTATCTTGATGCACATCCTATTCCTACAATGAATCTACTACAGCCAACATGCATCACAAAGACCCATATGGCTAAAGACCAAGTGTATATACAGTCAAACTATAGCAGTCTCATTATGAATAGTTGAGGCATTTCAAGTTAAAAGACTAGTTACACAACTGTAGCATCGAGCAAGTCACTGACGAGCGGATAGCTATCCAAGTGACTTTTCGTAATGGTCATGCTCGATATCCTTATTCTATAACAACTGTCTGCACTCTCGCTCTCGTGTCCCCACACTATAGACTCGAGACTCATCTATCCTAAAAAAACGATCCGTGCATCAATCTTACTGGATCAATCATCGTCCTCATGATGATCCATTGATTGGGAGCAATTCAGGAATTAATTACTAATGAAACCTGCCTCAAATTCTCAACTCTTGAGAATATATGTCATCATCTTATTAATTTCTTGAACGATTCATAGACACATAACACAATATGAATGAAAAAATGATCCAATTTTATTGATTTTAATATTTCAAATATAAAATTATGCTCCTAGAAAGTTTATATGTGTTAATCTAATTAACTTGTAGGGTATACATCTAATATGATCATCATGAATTCAGGCCTACTTAGATGATTGGGTCCAAAATCCTATAGGAGTCATGGGTTTGGACTAATACCACCATCTAAATGAGGTATAGCCTAGTCTATCTTTATATATATATCCAAAAAATCATTACAATCTGACTGCCTGAATCCCATACAGAGAAAAAATCCTCAGCAAATTTTTTTCTTCATGTAAGATTCAAGCCGGCTCATTGTATTGATTTTCTGAGTATTTATAAAGATAGATCTAGCCAAATCTCATTTAGATGATTGTGGAGGCTCAAACCCACGATTCTTATAGGATTCTGAACCTAGCCGTCCAAATATGCCCTTAAATTTTTTTTTAATTTTCCTCAAAAGCAATATGTCCTTCAGGCATATTCACATACAATCTCGTGTTATGGTCAAAGAAAGCTCTAAAGAAAATTAAGACAATATCATTAAAACAATATCCCCAGCAAGAATAGGAGCCACGAACACAAGTTAGCAACTTATGTCAACATACTTCCATTAATTGTATCAAGAGGGCACGGATATGAACTTGCGATGCAATAGTTTCCCACCGGATCATCATACAAGGCCGAAGGCATTTTGATTGACACAGAAGTCTACTTTGATCTGTCATCATGGGATATTAATTGTTACAAATAAACTCTGTTACACAACCATATCTCTTGACCGATCATAGTTGATTTTTCTAGGCTTAAAGGTCTTGCAATATAATTTAACATCCAAGGCACAATACCTGCATCCAAAACTAATAAGATACAGAGGACGACACCTTTAAATAGGCAGCACATAAAACTTAAATCATGATAATATTTGATATCTGTTTTGTATAACTGTACAGGTTCCATTAGTTGTGCATCACATCCACTGCACACAGGTGTATAAAAATGTGTTGATAGTTATGTGGTATTTATGGATATTGTATAGAACTCGTTCTTGATGATCGTATTGGTAAATGTTGCATGTCCCCTTTAAAGGTTCCATATGCTCTTGTGATTCACATCCATTGTGAACAGATGATCAATTTGTGTCAATGGTTATTCAATGTGGATAGAAATATGGCTGTTTAATACCATGCATACAAGTGCAGCATATTTTGCTTTTTATTTTATTTTTTCTAATGAGTGAAAGATAGAGTTTTGAATGTGGAGCATGGATCCTTTACGCTGCATGATTTGCACAACAGTATTGTACAGTGCTTTAGAAGAAGGATGATTATCAAACAAGACCACTTTATGTGTATTATACGGTATGTTACTATTAATAGCCGTCCATCTCCTGATAGTAGCCATCGGGTATCGCACAGCACTTTATAGTTTAAATAGTGCCTTGTAAAGAATCTTGATTATTCATTATATGATTTTCATACTTAATTTATTTTGATAATTAGGATATAATGGGATATGACATATGAGCATGAGTGTACCTTAAGGTATTTTCAAGGCCTCCTATTCTCATGGAGAAAAGCCAGAGAGAAATCTCATCAAAATTATAAAGGTTTTAATGGAAACTTTAATGAAACCAAAATAACAAAGAGAAAATAATATAAAAGCAAAATTATGAGTAATACGATTATAGGTAATAGAGGAGAAGCTGTAAAAATTATTTCATAGATTACAGGGTTGCCAGTGTCACCGATGGATTGAGACCTTAAAGACAGACTAAAAAAAAAAAATTCAAACAGAAGATAAGGAATCTTTCTTCTTGCTTTTTTTTCTGAAAAACTAGATTGTTTTTTTTTAAAAAATATTTTTTAATTTTTTTTCAAATAAATATAGCAAGGAGGTGAGGGGCCAACAGTAATCCTTGCACCCTCCAACCGAAATCGGAATCCAACCAGCAAAGGGAAAGAGTCAGATGCTGTGGCTACACCTGTGCACATTGAATTATGGATATTTTAGCCCTTGTTGTGCAATGTATTCTCATCAATACCATTTCTTGGGATTTTCTCTCGAGTTTTTGTTAGAGTAAAGCTTGCCTACAAATTCACACATGCCATGTGCATGGCACGGCCGACTAAGCCGGGTGATCATGCGATCACATTCCGGCTTTCTTTAAAACTCGATTTGGGCTTTCCAAAAAGAATTTCTATTTAAGCAAGAAGACCTGCGGATTAAAATAAGAAAAAAAATTTAAATAAACAGTGGATAAGGTTGGTTTAATTTTTTTTTTATTTTTTATAAATTAAAACTCCAGCAACAAGGATTTTTCAACCATTCTCCCAAACAAGTTTTAGGTGTCATCACCATTGGTGAACTAACCCAACTCTAGGCCATTTAATCCTACCGATTATCATCTTATGTTAATCAAAGAAAAATTGATCAATTTAAGTTTAGTATGACTGATGTGACACAATGTCAAAATGCGTAAAAATAACATGCAGTATTCCATTAAAGCAAAGTTGATTGACTACTAATTTTATTTAGCATGATTAAGTCCAATATAATGAAATCTTTCCTCAAATGAAGCTTTCCAGTGTCTCCATTCTTCAACTTATATTTTAGAGCATTACTTAATGGAGAGAGTTTTCCAAGAATAAAAGAAACGTATTGGTTAGAGTTGTTGATAATAATTACTTTGGTGGAGGAAAAGTCATTTTCTACATATATATATTTTTTTTATAACTCCTTGGAATATAAATTTATTTTTATCACCTATAAGCTTCCTAGATTTTTTTGCTTGTATTTGCAATTTAAATAGTTTCTATAATAAACGCACACACACATATCACATGTTTATTGCTAGTCCATTACTTGGCAAAACTCTATCCTAAGGTGGCTCCATCCATCCATATTCACACAATACAAAGGGATGGGGACCATAGGAGAGGTCCATGTCCATGCTAAAAAGCAAGGTGAAATATCCAAATCTTCATGATATACTCATGCAAGGACTAAATTATAGACCCAAACCACTCTCACCTTAACAGGCACCTGCAAGTAATGTCCACAGGAGGAGGTCCTGTTCAATTCAAAAGAATAGAGCTTTGTAGATGTAATGCAAAATGTAACTTGTTTCAGTTTTTAGGTGGATTTGTGGTCCAAATTAAAATATCTAGATTGCCTTTATAAAAGTTTTTTCCTACTTAGTTTGTACAAATATTATTTGATATTTATATATATCTGATATATTTCTATATTATATTATTTAATTATTTTGAATACTTACTCATGAGTTAATTTACATTATGCTGATTCTTGATTTTTTTTTTTGTTACAAAATAAAAAGATTCCACCTTTGTGGCTGATGAGGCCTAGAGAATGTCTTGGACTGTAGCTGATGCAGGGCAACAGACAAACCTCCTAACATGGACAAGGGCAAGAAGAAAGTAGATCTCTGTGATAGAGTCATTAAGAGAGATTTGTTTTGAGTGAGTTAGTTGGCAACTTTTGTAAAGCAAATTGCTTCTAGTGATGGGCCAAGATGGGTTTTACATTAGAAGTTGGCATGAGGTACATGGGATTGCAAAGATTTGATGGATTATTGTGATCCCTGTACTAGATGGAAACATTTAAGCTTCTTTATTTGTGTGATCTGATATATGTACTATTCCATTAATTTCTATATCAACTTTCTTGTGCTAAGCTTGATAAATAATGTTCTTCATACCAAAGAATAAAGAGAAGGAGAATCTATTGTCCAAAATTGACTAATAATCTTCTAAACATTTGATCTCACTTGAGCACTTCATCTTATGTTTGTAGAGGATTTGTACATAGTTAATGCAAAGAAGGTATTAAAATGCTTGTTCTCTCTAATTACTTTGGTATTATCCAATATGAACTTGCCATGTAATAGTTTCCTCCACATCATCATACAAGGCCTAAGGCATTTTAATTGAGACAGAAATTTAATTTGGTTTGTCATGGATATTAATTATTACACGATAAACTGTGTTACACCACCATATCTCTCGACATATGATAGTTGATTTTTCAAGGCATAATGGTCTTGCGCAATATAATTTAACATCCAAGGCGTAATTCCTGTGTTCAAAACTATGTAATAGGTGATATTTGATTTCTATATATGTATAACTATACAGGTTCCACAAGTAGTAAATCACACTTGTTGTGGTTCTAATAATATGGAAGGCATCAACAGCCCCACATCTGTTGTGAGTCAAGGGAGATTCGCACTTATAAGGAGAAAAAATCTTTTTCATGTGAGGCACTTTTTAAATTACAAAATTGTAAGGCCCATGAGCCAGAGCGAACAATACCTTATATGATGGGCCGAGTCATTATCTGCAACAATAGCATGCTAGGTAGGGGTCGAAGTCCGTCTCGACTGACTGTGAGGCTCTTCAGACTGTACAAATTGGAGTTCTCCTTGACTGGGAAGCTCTATTGTGGTTCTAATAATGTGGAGGGTACCAATAGTCCCATATCGATTATGAGTCAAGGAGGACTCGCGTTTATAAGGAGAAAAAAATCATTTCCACATGAAATACCTTTTAAAGGATAAAATCGTGAGGCCCATGGACCAGAGCGGACAATACCTCACATGACGGACCGAACATTGTCCATAATAATACCCATTGCACATAGGTGGATCAAATTGTGTTGATAGTTATGTAGTATTTATGGATATTATATAGAAACCTATTCTTGATGATTGTATTGGTAAATGTTGCATGTCCTTTTTCAAGGTTCCATATGCTATTTCATGACATGCATCTTGTGATTCATACCCATTGTGCACAGACGATAAATTTGTGTCAGTGGTTATTCAGTGTTGATAGATACATGGATGTTTTAGTACTACAGAAGTGCAGCATCTTTTGCTTTTTTTATTTTTTTTTTATCTTTTTTTTTTCTAATGGATGAAACTAGAAAGAGTTTTGAATATGGAGCATGGATCCTCTGCGGTGCATGATTTGCACAGCAGTGCCTTAGAAGAAGGATGACTATTAAACAAGGCGACCTTGTGTATATTACACGTCACTGCTGATGGCTGTCCATCTCCTAACGGTGGCCATCGGGCATTGCACAGCACTCTACTGTCCAAATCTGTCGAGAATCCGGGGTATTCATTACGTGATTTCCGTACTTAATTTATTTTGATGAATAGGATATTATAGGATATGACGTATGATCATGAGTGTATCTTAAGGTACTCTGAGTCACAAGCATTCAAATGTGGAAACTGAAATCTCAGTTATAAACCTTTTGCCTCATTTTGCACTGACCCAAAACCTTTCAGAATGATGTTAATTTGCTGGAGTGAGATGCTCATATTACCACCTACCAAGCACAGACCACAGGCACTGGTGGTGCCTTTTGGTTTGTTGTTCAAACTGTCAATTATTTACTAACTTTGATTCTTGAAGCTTAAGATAATGATCAATGGAAATCAGTAGCTTTCCTGTATATCTTCACCTGCTGCTGACCGCATCTGTTCACACGTGCATTGTGTTATTTTATGCCACACAGAACCTCATAGAGACAATATCTTAATCATCAGAAAAGTCTCTAAATCGTCTTAATCAGCGAGAACAATAAGCAAAATCTTCGCAGCAGATTTGACATGAATAGGGAAGTTTATGGCATGACCATTGATTAGTTGTAATTATATGACCTATCCAATAAATTATGGATCATAGCTAATGGCATTGGCATCTTCATGCGGAATCTTTCCTTTTATTAATTTTGTCTGCTAAGAACTCAATTATTCACGGAGTTGTGATGGCTTATATTGAAAAGACTTCATCAAATTCAATCTTAGCCTCTATCTTTTTCAAGTGTTCTGAAACTGTTTTTTCTTGGTGATGGCTGTACTCAGAACCCTGGTACCACATAGGCTTCTTTAAAATTTATTGAAGGGGGAAAGAAATCGACCAAGCTTTCTCAATGGTTGTGGTTTTGCATGCAGAGCAAGTTTGATGATCAAACATGCTGGTGGTGTTCTCTGAGTGGTGCCTCTGAGTTAGTTGTGCTGTCAGATGGTAGGAGGTCTGAGCTCATTTACTGTGTAAACTTATCAAATGAGCAACTAGGGAGAATCAAGAATTAAGAATAACCAAATAACTTCTGCTAGCAAATGAATGATGCAAAAGAAGTCATCTCTCCGAGACTCCTATATTTAATTAGCTTTATGTAAGTTTCACTTGCCAAATTCGGTGGTGAACAAGTATATATTGTTCATTTTAGACCTGATTAGTACCATGATGGTTTTCAGATCAAGCGATTGAAGGTGTTACCTCAAAACACTAGACCATGAAGAGTAATTTTGATTGTATCTATCACATATCGTCATACCTCAACCAATTCTACATTGTTTTTTTTTTTTTTCCTATTAGGAAACGCACCCACGAGCAGCTTGAAATCATTAAAGAAGAAGTCTAGCATCCATCAAGGAACGCAATGAGTTGACAATTTGATATTTTAGAACGAGGTCTTACGTGGCTACAGCAGGTACTTGGATGAGCTTTTATTGATTCATTCTCCTCCACAATTTAGAAGAAAGGAGATGTGATCAGTTGCATAAAGGATTAGGCGACTTAGGCAACTAGTCATCAGCTTGCTGCCTATAATGTTTGACTTCCACTAGTGCACGCATTACCTGATCATTTCTTTAATCAGAGTCGTACCGATGTTTCAACTCTGCTCGTGTGAACTCTGAAAACCTGCTGCATTTGATGCAAGTAAAGAGCAAAACCAGCAACCTTTCTTCTAAGTCGTTTTCATGAGTGTCCAACTTGATTAAAAGAATCCTATGCTGTCATTTAAGCTGATATTTCAGACTTTCTGTCAACTGATCGCTAGCTGATCTCATTGGATACATATATAATGTTTTACAAATCTTCTAATCATGCAAGAAAATTAAATGCAACCCTGTGACGAAATGCTAATCTGGTGCATTTGTGGCTTCACTAGTTTAAGGCCTCTAATCTTTTGAAGTGATGAATATCTGTTTCTCTTCTTTCTTTGCTCAAAACACAGTTTTATTTGAAGTAATAAAGTGAATAATGGTTTGGCTTCTGCATGGTAAACCAGGTGATTCACTGTTACTAAAGGTTTCAGCAACAAATTAGTCAGGATCTTAGTAGAAGCTCACCATCAATAAGTAGGTTATGTTAAATAACAATGGCCTATGAGTTGACCTGCCTCTTTTATTTTGAATGGTTGAATGAGCTCAGTATTAAGTTGATTAAAGCCTTAATTTCTCTATTCCACTTGCATGAAATTTCTTGAGCTAGCAGCAGTTGTCAATCTATAATAAGTGATGGCGAATGCTGTTTCTAGATTAACTATGTTCTAATCTTTTCCAATGATAGTTTCCATGATGTCTAGAACGACTTTCTAGACAAGTACAGTTCATAGAAAGATTAAGCATCCCATTTCTGAAATTTAATAAGATGACCGATATTTAAAATTCTCAATCCCCCATCGGACATGTCACCTCTGAAACCACACATCACTTGTACAACATGATTCCTTTGCACTCTTTCAGCTCTTTCATATGTGGTCCTTCGGAGACCAACAGTTTGAGATGTCTCGTACCATTACAAGAACCATATATTTCCTGAAGGATTGTCAAAATTTTGTACAGACTATTTAATATGGTGGTGCTTTCAGCTGATGAGACCTTAATCTTGCTAAAGCCTGGTGCTGTTTGTAATAGCACACTGAACCAAGCTGGATTCACATCTCCAAAGGTCTCTTAGGGTGCATTTGTCTTCTCCGATAGAACCTGGTTAAGTAATTTCCTTTGCTGACTGTGATTTGGGTTCATTACCCTCATCAAATGGGAACATGGACCTTCCAAAGGGTTATTTAATCCAAGTATTTGAAGTCTCAATGAAGTAGGTTGAGATGAGGTTGACAGTTATGTTTGCATCCACCAGTGGTTACCTAATTGCATGGACTCTTCTCTGAAGGCCTTAACTCCTATGGCTCCAAGCAGGCAGTAACCACTACCTTGACAACACGGCCATTTATACCAAACTATTGGTGGATGGAGAATATTTATGGGTGTGACATAATCACTTTTTTAATCTTGTGAGAATATATAATGATAGGTTTCCAATATATTAATGTTAATGAAGTCTGGGACTAAATGGCCGTCATTTTTGCTCCTACACGTGCGGCACATTAGGGTTCTGACTTTTACTAGCATCAGTGGATCCTGTTGAGCTTGATCACCCTATTTTTTTGGAACATCGGAAGCCAAGGAAATCAAAGTTTGGTTTGTATATCTTTCTTTTCCATGTCTTTTGTTTGAAAATTTATTAAACGATAAAATTTATGGATGATCGATGAACATCTTATAGTGAATTCTATAAGTAGTATCTAGATCAATATTAATGATATGGATTGGCAAATTATATAGTCCATGATGAACTACTTTTATTCGCTAACTATAGCTTGGTTAGTGTTTGCTTGATTCACAGGTAAGAGATCTCTAGACTAAACAGGTTTCAGCTTTTAGGTAATTTTGTACATTGTAGATCATAATCAACATATACAGAAGTCCATCATAATATTATTGGTCAAGAGGTTCACTATATCATGTAGATTTCACTCATTATGGTTATAAAATATTATTAGAGTCCTACTCTCCATCAGAAGTAGGTCTGTTTTGTTAACTTTGTCCAAGGCTACACATATTTCCATATAAACAAAATTAACTATTAAGAGATTATGTCATGACAGGCAGTGCCTTGCTGAAAACAAATATGAAAATACCTGTGAGGTTGTGGCAGGCCATAGATCACCTAATGACATGTCATGAGCCAAATATAATTGGTCGAGCGAGCCAATGAGGTGGCTCAATTATTGCCATGTGGCATTTTTGTCAGCTGGCCTGAAATTGACCCAACCCTATGGTGTGCTATGGGCTGATCCCTAATCATGGCGCCTTTGAATTGGCCTCCCTTAGCTTCTCCAAAAGATGACAAGAATATAGCTATCACAAAGAAAGGGAGGTGATTTGGATTGGGCTGGGGCTGTGGCTGTGGAGATTCTTCAAAGCAGAGCACAGTTCACACAAACCTTTCTACTTCAAACTTCAAAGGCCTTATCCCTATTTCCATAGACCAAGAAACATCCTTAAGGCCACAATGGACAGTTGCAAATTAGAAGTGAACTCTGTAGAACATGATATCGACACTATACTGTTCGATCGATGAGGTGGTTCAATACCAACCTTTTGATTGGTCTTTTGGCAATGACAGTTTTGATGATTGGTTGGTCCGCAAAGGCCCCTCCACCACCAATCATAGACCTTCGATCTCAATCGGATGGTGACCACCGGGGACAGATGGCGGCCAGCACGTGGAGGCCATGTGGAGGTATGGGAGAGATTGATGGATTGGCACAGGAACTATGCCCATGCTGGCTGTCTATTTCAAAGGTATTTCTGGCAGTGGATGAGAACACCAAATTTAAAGCTAAGAAAGTAAGAGAAGGTTGAAGAACAGTGAGTCATGAAAAATGACAGGCTTCAAGCGTTCCACATCAAATAAAGAAAGGAAAGGCATGCTTTATTTGTCAAAATTGGCCTTGGATGTTTACTTGTGATTTATATTTGATACTCATAATTGTTAGTCGATCAACACTGTGAAAGTAGGGCTTGGCAGATCTTGCGCATGATCACCGGTTGATGGTATATTATTTCTCCATAATAAAGGAGTGTGACACACTACTCCCTCCTAAAGCCTATGAACAAACTTTTACTCTCTTAAGAAATCTGGAATAACAAAGTTAGTTCACCCTATTGATACGCATGCCACTAGTGATGATTGTTCGATGTGCTGTGCAATAGAATACCTATTGTTTTGATATGATATTTTAATGCCAATATTTTACCATAAACTAAATATTGAAATTTACTAATAAATGTTTAATATGTAAAGATTATGGCTAACAAAGTCAATATCAATCAAAAGATAGAATTATGGATTTTAGTGCAATTTATACTATCCATTGTTGCATCTGCTTTGTATATAGGTAGGAGATCTCCTGAAGACATTATATTTTTTTTATTTCTAAATAGTTTCAGGTATTTAGATTGAAATCAATGTTTCTGATCTTGGATTTGGATGGTTATTATTGATTTTGGTTTAGCAGTTAGTACATAATCCAATTCAACATGTGCTTGCAGATCAGATGGATTATGTACTCTGAGCTTGTCAATCAACAAAAGTTTGAAAAATCAGTAAATCATTCAACTCTAAGAAATAATTACATCAACCAATTCAATACCATGAGAATCTTCAATACATTGAGGAACTGATTGGTAATGCCAAACAAATGGACTTGAAATAATTGAATTACACTTTCTTTGGAAGAATATGAGCTTTCTTAGCGGAAGCAATACATTTAGATAGAGGCACAAGGTGGATAATATCCACTCACTAACAAAAGCTTGCAAAAATATTTGCCTCCACACTACAATTAAGCATTGAAGTGCATGTTTCTTCTAAAGCTAATACTTTTGTTTTTGACATTCAAATCTCTTCTTCATCATGGTCAAGAATAAGCTTCTAACCAGATATGCATGATACGCTTGCTACAGACGACCTATTGGCTTATTTCACACAATAATTGACAATTAGCCTACATGATAATAAATTATCATATAGCTTTTAGTCAACAATACCGATCCATCAACATGATCAATACGTTTGCTAGATTGACCATAGATTAACCTTGACTTATTTTACACATGAAGTAATAATTGACTAGTAATTTTGTAGGAAAACAAAGATTAATAGATTAGTGCTCGCATAGAAAATTTGTGCTTTCATTTTGAAAATAATATACGATATTTAAGTTAGGAAGGGGAATGATGGACATACGCACATTAACAAGCCATGCATCAATATTATATCTATCTTCATATTCAAAATTAACCCGATATGAGATAACTATACACACACACACACACATACATATACATACATGTATGTATGTATGTATATACATACATACATACATACATACATACATACATGTATGTATATGTATGTGTGTGTGTGTGTGTGTGTGTGTGTGTATAGATATATATACATACATACATACATATATGTATATGTACGTATATATATATATATATGTATGTATATATATATATGTATGTATATATATATATAT
>KE504793.1:841283-901791 GCA_000441515.1 Elaeis oleifera | reverse complement strand
AAGTTTTATATCGTGTGTCAAAGCAATATACCACATATAATATTTAGCGATCTAAATACATAAAATATATGCATTATCTAATTTAAATCTAAATATGTAATACATATAATTTTTTATTTTTGTTCATCTTCATAGAAAATATCACAGTTGGCACCCCTACACGTCATAAGAGAAAATCCATCGAATGGACAAGAGAGGGACTTTAATCCCTTCATCTTCTTATGACCGGATAGCCATGATGATTATCTCAATTTAATTACTAAGCTACTAAGAATTAATCTAACATATCATATATGTAATCAATTAAAATTAGATCTAATCATCTTTCACATGTCAAACATATGAACAATAATTTTGAATCTATGCATGTAGAAAAAAATTCAGCAATCATACTAGATCCAAATTAAATCCTAATTAATATATGCAGATCTAAACTAATTTTAGATCTAAATAATTTATGATTTATTTTCGATCTGAATAATTTTAGATCTGAAACAATCCTGTAATCACATTACAATATGCAAAAAATTCAGATCTAACATTAATTGATGTTCCACATCATTCTAGGATAACCATTCAGCATAACAGGATTATACCAGGACAATCTTATTTTAGAACGACATGGATCATCTAACTAACCTTCAGATCTAATTTTACAAATTAGATTTTAGATCTGAGGAATTTTCATATTCGTATCAGAATCTGACTCTGATACCATTGTTAGAATACGCTATGATTTCGTACGTGTAGTTTAAAAAATTTTAACCTTATGTAATGAAAGTAAATAAATTAAATATTTAATTAAATATGTATCAGATCTAATCTAAAAATCATACGTAAGATCTTGACACGAACATGCTACATGATCTGAAATCAGAAAAGAAAACTAATCGTCAGAAAATTAAAATTGAAGATCAGATCTCTATACCTTCGGTCCTGCAGATGTTCGGTGTTTCGATCGTAGCTGCATACATATTCGGCCTCTGCTGGTATCCACATGGAGATGTCTGATTGGAGCATCGAGATCATCAATGTGCTAGCACCTTGTAGATCTCGCTCTTCAGCTTTCGATCTGCATCTCTTCTTCTATATCTCGAAGAAAAAGATCGCTTCGCGAACTTCTTCACGCAAATCCGTCAGGATCTGAACCAGATCACCAAGAAAGAAGAAGAATCTTTCTTATTCTCTTCTTTTCTCTCTTTTCTCTCTTAGATCTGATCTCTATCAGATTTGGACGTTGGAGATTGAAGGAAGAAAGAAAGAGGGTGTTGAAGACAACCCACATGGCAAGGAAGAGATCCCTCTTTTCTTACACGCACACCCTCACCCTTCACGTTGTGTTTTATCACACAAAATCAAATTCTCAATGCCCAAACCCTTCTTAACACCTTAATAGATCTAATCTTATTTGATCTTAGGTGTTCATATCAAAAAGAAGGGATGAGATGCTTTGAGATAAGGGAAGAAAGAAGGAGAGATGTCTCACGCACAAAACTAGCGCATGCCCACAATTCTTTTAGATTTTTAATCGCATAAAAAATTTCTTACACACCATATCAGATAAGATTTTATCTTATTTTGAATCAAATTTAAATTAAAATTAAATATGAAAGAAAGAGAATCTCAGATAAGGTGGGGCACCAACTATTGGTGCCCCCTCTCCTTCACGCGTGCAAAAACAAAGGGGGTGCATCCTCATGCACTCCCTCCCCTTCTCTATATGAAAATTGGAGAGAGAGTCTTAAAAAACTTAGACTCTCTGAGTCATAGTTCATCTAGTTCAAATTTATACTCAATCAGGTTCAAATCGAGTCCGAATCGAGTCAAATTCGGAAAGGCTATCAAACATGATCCTATCAAGCTTGAAATTCAAATCTGATTTGGATAATTGAATCTAATTAACATTAAATTAAGTTAAATATAATTAAATTAAATCTTATTTAAATTAATTAAGACTTAATTTATAATTTAATCAGTCTCAATAAAATTATAATATTTATAATTAAGTTCCGGCGCTAATAATTAGCAGCTGCCAAAACTGTAGCACTTATAAATTAGCAGTTTCTAAAATTCAAACTATTAATCCGATTGATAATTCAAATATGAGCCAAATCATTGATCAGGTCGTGCTCTTTTATGTGTGACCCCTCAGATTCTATTTTGTCTGGTAGTGAGACATACCGTGATCTCCATCGCAGTATCGTCGAAACTCTTTTTGATGGGCTAGAATGATTCCAACTCGCCTCAACAAGAATCGTTGATCCGAAAATGATCCTAGTAAGTTCTCACGATCTATCAGTGACATCTAGTAGTATGTAGTGACAACCTAACAGAATAGAAAAAATGAATCCTTAGGTGCAGTTATCATATGATACAATCTTTCTATCGTGAGTCCCTACTAGACAGAGATCATGGAGAACTCGTCAAACCCTATTGTTAGTCATATGCTAGATTGGCTCGATTCGAGTTTATTTACGAATTCTGTGAAAATTCTTTTCAATGTTCACTCTTGCTCTAGCCAGATGCTTCCTGAACTCAGTCTTACGAATCGCATAGGACTACTCTTTTCTACTAAGATCGATAGATTCTATCTAGATGCATCCTACTCCAAACAACGAACCTGAACCTACAATAGCCAACATACATAGTAAGGATCCGAATAGCTAGGGACCAAGAGAATGGACAGTCAAACTAAGTAACCTCGCTATGAATAGCCAATACACCGCAGGTCAAAGGACCAGTCACACCACTGCAGCATCGAGATAACTACTGATGAGTGAGTAGAGATCCAAGTGATTTCTCGTATTGGTCAAGCTCAGTACAAGTTATTCTTTAACAACCACCTGCACTCTCACTCCAGTGTCTCTACACCACACACTCGAGACTCATCTGTCCTAAAGGGAGGTGATCCATGCACCGATCTTGAATGGATTGATCACTATTCTCTGTGATGATCTTTCAATCGAGAGTATTTAAAAATTAATCACTAATGATGTATATTTCAAATTCTCAACACCTTGAGAATATACAAAATCATCTTTGTTAATTTTCAGGATAAATCATGAACACATATGACATGATTGGTTATAACATTGTCCATCAAGTACAAATATATCCTAGAGAAGGGTATGTATTAGTCAAGATTGGCTTCTAGGGCACACATCTAACATGTAGCATTTGGGTCCTATTTAGGATTAATGGACTGTCTAATGGTTAGGTTAATTGTAGTCTTAAATAATATCAAGGGTATAAGTATAGATTTTGGAAACTACTGGATGTAAATGCAATTTCGATCTAACTTTAAGGAAGTTTTCATAATTTATCCTCATAAGAAATGTCACAGTCAAAATATCTTGCCACAGGTAGTAACACATATATCCTTGTAGTAACTCTAACTACAACATTTCTCACTTGCATCATAGAAGATGACACAAATTAGTTTCAGCAATCCATATCTACTCAATGAATCTTAGAATAGGTCTAAATCAGAACTACCAAACGGCATCAAAATTTTACTCGTTTAATGCTTGCATCTTTGGACAATAAGGTTTTCGACAACAACAGCATAGAAGGCATGTGGCAGGGGCTAAACCAACCAAAACTAAAACATTTGACTTTCAAATATTATTGTTACCACTTTTATGAAGTAATAATAAATATATTATTGATGTATGCCCTAGAAGTTAGATGTATGTCCTAGAAGCTAATCTGACTGACACATTGTATTCTTTTAGGACATAAATTTATACTTGACTTATTTATTCATTAATAAAATTAGATATTTTTATATCTATTCTTGTGTTATATGTTCTTGAATGATCTAAGAATTAATAAGATGATGACATATATTCTGAAGAATTGAGAATTTGAGGCATGCATCATTGATGGTTAATTTTAAATTACTCTCGATCGATGGATTATCATGAAGATAGTAATTAATCCGATAAGATTGGTGCATGGATTATTTTTCTCTAGATAGACGAGTCTTGAGTCTACAATATGAAGACACTCGAGCGAAAGTACAGGTAGTTGTTAGAGAATATCGATATCGAGCATGATCAGTATGAAAAGTCATTTGGATATCGACTCATTTGTCAGTGACTTTCTCGATGCTGTAGTAGCGTGAATGGTTCTTTGACCTATGATGCCTTGATTATTCATAATGAGATTACCGTAGTTTGACTGCATATTTACTTGATCTTCTAGTCATATGGGTCCTTACGGTGTATATTGACTATAGTATATTGATTGTAGAAGTAGGGTGCATACCTAGATGAGATCTATCGATCTTAGTAGTTAAAAGATAGTTTCATGTGATTTATGAAGCTGAGTTCTTATGACCGTGGACACGACGATGTGATTAATAGAAAGAATTTTCATGAGATCTCACGATTAAAACTCGAGCTAATTAAATTTATATATGACAGATGATGGGGTTTGATGAATTTTTCATAACCTTCATCTTATCAAGACTCATGATAAGAAACTAAATCACATGTTAACTACGCTTAGAGTTTCAGACTCTTTCATTCTGTTGGATTGCCACTATATGCTGCTAGACGTCATTGATGGATTGAGAGACCCACGATAATTAATTGATGATCAATAATTCTCATTGAACGAGTTAAAATTATTTCTATCCATTAAAAAAATTTGATGATATTTATGATGGAGATCATGATATGTCTCACTATCAGATAGAATAGAACCTACAGGATCACACACAATTGAAGTTTTGACTTAATCGAATAATTGAATTATGAATTCGATTCACAAATAGATCCAACTATCAATACGATTAATGATTAGACTTAGTTGTAAAAGTTACAAGAGATGATTTACTAAAGGTTAGTAAATTAGAGAAAGAACAATTAGTAATTATTGCTGAATTAATTATTAATTATTTGATTTAAATATTTCATTAAATATTGGACTTAATACATATTAAACTGGATTTAATTTGATTCATTTTGGGTCTAGTCCTAGTTAAATTTGGATATGACCAAATCTAATTGAATTTAGAATTGGATTAGATTCAAATCAAA
The DNA here is from genome assembly GCA_000441515.1 of Elaeis oleifera. Classification (NCBI taxonomy): domain Eukaryota; kingdom Viridiplantae; phylum Streptophyta; class Magnoliopsida; order Arecales; family Arecaceae; genus Elaeis; species Elaeis oleifera. The sequence continues at coordinate 896,746 of KE504793.1, read as the reverse complement.
ATCAATTAGGGTTAGAAATTGAGATCCCAATTGGACTGAAATTCTCTCTCATCCCACACATCTAGAAGGAGCACACAAGAGGGCCCACGCCTCCTTTGTGCATGCATGAAAAATAAGAAGAGAGAAAGAGGGGCAAGGGTTTGATGTGCACCCTTAGGAGTCTCTCTCTACTCTCTTTTATCTCTCTATCCTAATCTGATTTTAAAGTTTGAATTTGTTTCAAACATTTAAAATTAAATTTGATTCAAAAATCAAAAGAACAGATAGATTGATAAGGGTGTGTGGTTTATAAATAGGGGAAGGAGGAAGGATCAACAAGTTTTCCATTGCCCTCTCTTCTCCTCTTCTTGCCGTCCAAAAAGAAGTCTCCTCTTCTTCCTCTCCTCGTCCATCCTCTCCATAATTGTGTTCTTCCTAATTTTTTGAGAAGAAAGAAAGAAGAAGGCGGATTCAGTTTGAAAGGAGAGAGATCTACAAGGGAGCTAGCACCCCAGTGGTCTTCGGATTCTTCTGATCAAGATCAGCCCTATTTGGATACCTGTAGAGGTTGAACACTTGTGTGACTTTAAGAAATCTGGAGACATCCACAGATTTTAGATCGTGGTAAAAAATTATCCATGCAAAAGTAAAGATCAGATCTTTATTAGGTTAGACCTTAATCTTATCAATATAATGATGATGCCTGAAATTGAGATATGATCTCCATGCATGCTTTATTAGATTAGATCTAATTAGATTTAAAAGTGTTTAGATCTATAATTTCTTTTTTGCTGCATGTTTATTCTAAAATTTTTGCATGCATATTGCCACCATGTGATGGTTTTTCTCTTCAAGTGGTATCAGAGTGGTCTTACTATTACAAGATTAAGATCTAGATTTCAGATCTAAAAAACTATTTTCAGATCTAAAATTCTGAATTTTAATATTTATAAGATTGATTGCAGATCTGAAAAATTATTTTTAAGATCTAAAATCAAGAACGTTTAATGATCATGAGATTGTTTTCAGATCTAAAAATTTATTTTAGATCTGAAATTCAGATTTCAAATGATCAAAAGATAAATTTTAAGATCTAAAAAAATCTATTTCAGATCTGAAATTTATATTTTTGATGTTCATGCAATTATTTCAAGATCTGAAAATTTGATTTCTTATGTTCGTGCATCTGAAATTCTGTATCTAATCTTCATATAATCTGAATTTTATTAAATCTAAATTTTATCTTTATTGTATGTTCATACAGGAGATGATGCTTATAGATAAAGATCAATCTTGATGTAATCTATAATGGTATAGATGTTTTCAAATTAATATAATTTGATTGAACAATGATAAGATTTTATAAGTCAATCTAAGATCATCCTGAAATAAGGTTGTCCTGGTATAACGGTGAAAGTCCGTTATGCTGGTAGGTTATCTTAAGATGAAAAGAGATTGATAAAGTAAAATATCATAAAAATTTAACTTGAACGTAAGATTATTCTGTGATAATCGTATAAGTATTTTCATAGATACATATAGTGATCTCCATGAATCACTATGATCTTTGAAGTAGGGTGTATCACCAAATTGGTTTGCAATTTTGCAATCTGTGGTGGCAAAAACTAATAGGTTGAATCGATTTGAAATTAATTGATCAATTGGTATCTAAGACAAGTGATAGAATAGTGATTATTTAATTAGGACCGTTGCTTATGCATGAGGAGCCTCTCACCAATCTTGAACCTACCTGGCCAATTTGATAGATTAAGTTCCTTTGGGTGCCTAGTGTTAAGTTCACTACATGTGTTGCATTTGCACTATAATTCCGATCTTGATAAACAAAGTCAGGATCTCTCAAGTAAATTCACAGTAATTATGGATTTATATCGGATGTAAATTAAATAATTAAAATGATGAGACTTAAATTAAATCTCCTCACACATATTAAGTCTAACGATCTTCCATCGTTGTAGATGTGCGGACGTCTTTCTGATGTTGATTGTTCTCGATTGGATACAGTAGTTTAGTTGCACCAAGGGACGCCACCACTCTATTAGCATGAGATGTTGTAGAGTGAAAATGGAGTTAGACCCAATATCTGTTAGATGAGGGACCCAATGATGGCTTCGCACTTGTATTGAATAGTGGATCTGACTTAACTAAGAATGGGATCAATATCTGACAGATAAAGCCTTCATGACTTAGAGATCGAATGTCACTACAACATGTTTGAGAAGTATTGGATAAGAGTTATCCACTCATCAGTATGCATGACATCAATTTATATCAAATGAGATACGTGTATATCAGTGAAACCGTAGTACCCACTTAAAATCTTAATCATGAAGGGCTTCCATTTCTCTACATGAGGAGCATAAGATATTCAAGAAATAGTGAGAGGAACGTTTGTTTTAAAAGATCCTAAAATAAATTGAAAATCAAGTACAAAAGTCTAATTAGAATATCTTCTTTTTGCAATTCACAATGTCAACTTTCAATCCTTTAGTCCGAATTTTTGAAACCAATTGACTAATCGAAATAATTATAAGACTAACTTAGAAACCTCAGAATAGTTCTGAACTCAAAAAAGACAGGTTGTGTACTCGACCAGGACCCCTTATTTGCCAAACCATCCAACTACTGAATAAAAGACAACATTTGAAAATAGACGGATCATGACAATAAGGTTAAGTGCTATATCTTGACGTCAATATTTAATGAACTCCTATGCTAGCATGAGGATATGTAAACTGCCAAGGCTATATAACTCACCTACAAGAGTTATATAGTGAGCAGAGCCAGATTACGTCTTATAAAGTGTCTAAAAGACTCTTCAATACTAAGATGCGTGATGGACAGTCGGTCCATGATCATTGTTTGACAATGACTAAAGACTTGGAAGAGCTTGTGAAGCTTGGCATGACCATGCATAAGAAATTACAAGTGGATTTGATCCTACAATCCCTTCCTAGTTCATATGGGTAGTTTATAGTAAACTACTATATGAGCAAGATCGATAGTATTTTATCTGAATTGTTGAATATGTTGGTGACCACTGAGGGGACCTTGAAAAGTTCAAGGGATATTGTTCTTGCTATGGAGCGGACATCTACATCCGAGAGAAAGTCTATTTGGAAGAAGAAGAAGCCTGTAAAGAAGCAAAAACAAGAGAGCAAGTCAAAGAAAGATGCTCCCAAGAAGATGGCTGACAAGAAAATATATTTTCATTGTAATGTTAACTGCCACTGGAAGAGAAATTGTCCTGCATACCAAAAGAGCCTGAAGAAAAGAAAAGAGATATACCATCTGAAGGTATGTCAAATTTGCTCGTTATTGAATCAAATCTAATGATTTTCTCTACTTCTAGTTGGATCATAGACTCTAGTTCTAGTACTTATTTATGTACATCTATGCAAGGTCTGATAGGAAGTAGAGGACTGAGAAAAGGTGAAAAGATCCTTCGGATTGGCAATGGAGTAAGAGTTGCTGCTGTAACTATTGACATTTATCCTCTGTGATTATCATTAAGATTTAGTTTAGTTTTTAAAGACTATTATTGTACACCTGTTGCTACTAAAAATTTGATTTCTATGGCTGTACTAGTATAGGATGAATACAATTTAATTCAATAAAGACTACTATTTCATTTATTTCAGAAATAAAATAGTTGCACATGATTTTTTAGTTGATAGTCCCTACCATTTACATATTGATGTATCTGTGAAAAAATTCAAACAGATAGTGAGTGCCATAGGATCTAAGAGAGCTAGAGATGAGATAAACCAAGATATATATGGCACCTCAGACTTGATCATATTGAAGAGGATAGAATAAGCAAATTGAAAAGGATGGGATCCTTAACTCATTAAATTTTAAGTTATATCCAGTTTGTGAATCCTGCTTTTAAGAAAAATGATCAAATTATCCTTTATGGATATGGGAAGAAGACCACTGAGATATTTATCCTAGTACATATTGATGTGTGTAGCCCATTTGATATGCAGACTAAGAGTGGTTATCTTTGCTTCTTTATCTTTACTAATGATTACTCATGGAATGAATATATGTATCTTATGAGATACAAATCTGAAGTCTTTGAAAAGTAAGAATTCAAATGTGAAGTAAAAAGATAAATCAGAAAACTCCTTAAGATTGTTTGATCAGATCAGAGAGAAGAATATCTTAGTGAAGAATTTCAAAATTATCTCAAGAAAAATAGCATAGTCTCACAATGGACACCTCCTAATATACCTCAACTCAACGGAATATCAGAAAGGAGGGATATGACTCTATTAGATTTGGTTCGATCCATGATGAGCTTCACTGATTTATCTTTATTTTTTTGAAGATATGCTTTACTTTCTATAATCCATTTATTAAATAGAGTACCCTCTAAATCTTTCCTACTACGTCATATAAATATGGTATGGTAAGAAATCAAATCTTAGTGATCTCAAGATTTGGGGATGTCCAGTCTATGTCAAAAAAATAACAAACAGACAAATTAGAGACTTGATCTATGAGAGTTCTTTTTATAGGACATCCTAAAGAGTTGTTAGGATATTATTTTACTTTTAGAAGATCACAATGTACTTATGAGAACATAATTCATTCTTGGAGAATAGTTATTCAAAATGGAGGTAGTGGGAGGCAAACTGAGCTTGAGAAAATTTCTGAAGAGCAACGAGTCATAGATCATTTAGAACCTATTCATACTAAGTCAGTAAATGTTGTTCCTCTACTACCTCATAGATCTAGTAGGATCTCCCGTCTTCTTAAAAGATACATCAGTATGATCACAGATGATGTAAAGAAAATGTTCCTCGTAGGAGATAGGAAATATGAAAATGATCCTAAAATTTATAACGAGACGATGTCAGACATCAACTCTAAAAAGTAGTTGAATTCCATGAAGTTAGAAATTGACTCCATGCATTCTAACCATATATGGACCTTAGTAGATCCACTAGAGGATAAAGTATCTATTAGATGTAAATGGATCTATAAAAAAAAATAGGTGTAGATGGAAAGATAAAGATCTATAAAACTAGGCTCGTGGAGAAAGGTTATAGTCAACGTGAAAGTATTGACTATCAGAATACTTTTTCATCTATAGCCATACTAAAGTCCATCCGTACATTACTTGCTATTGCAGCTTATTATGATTATGAGATATGGCGGATAGATGTAAAAATTATATTCTTGAATGGATATCTTGAGAAAGATATCTATATGAAGCAGCCTTTGGGCTTTACTTCCGATAATGGAGATCGCGAAGTCTGCAAGCTACATAAATCCATATATAGATTGAAGCAAATATCTCAGAGTTGGGATACTCATTTCAATGATGCGATCAAATCATTTAATTTCATCAAAAATGAGAAGAAACCTTGTGTTTACAAGAAGATCGGTGAGAGTGCTGTTACATTCCTCATACTGTATGTAAACGATATTCTTCTTATTAGGAATGATATTCTCATACTGACTTCGTTTGAGAGTTGGTTGTCCAAAGAATTCTCCATGAAAGACCTAAGAGAGGCATCCTATATTTTTGAAATAAAGATCTATAGAAATAAATTTAAGAGGATGCTTGAGCTTTCACAAAGAATGTACATAGAGGAAGTGCTGAAGAAGTTCAGCATGGACAATTCTAAGAGAAAACTTTTGCCCTTAGGCATGGCATTCATCTTTCTAAGAGGATGTGTCCAAACACATCTGAGGAGATACAATACATGAGCAAGATCCTTTATGCTTTGGCTATAGGAAGCCTCATATATGTCATGTTCTGTACATGAACTAATATAATCCTTGCTGTGAATGTCACGAGCAGGTATCAGTCGAATCTAGACGAAGAACACTGGATAGCTGTGAAGAACATCCTTAAGTACTTAAAAAAATTAAAGATTATTCTTGATCTTTTGAGGAGGATCTAAGTTGCAGGTTGAAGGATACTGACTCATACTTTATGTCTAACGCTGATGATAGAAGATCTATATCAGGATTTATATTTTTATGCAATGGTGGTTCAATAAGTTGGAAGAGTTCTAAGCAACCGATCATTACAGATTCAACCATGAAAGTTGAGTATATTGCTACCTCAGAAGCTGCAAAGGAAGCCTTCTGGTATAAAAAGTTCATTACAAAATTAAATGTTATGTCATCAGATGGCATTACATTGTACTACGATAATAACGGTGCCATAGCCCTTGCTAAGGAGCCCAGATCTCATCAGAAGTTCAAGCATATCGAGCAATGATTTCATATTATATACAACTATTTCGAAAAAAATATATCAAGATGCAGAGAGTTAACTCCACGAACAACGTGGCAGATCTACTGACTAAACCACTTAGCCAGCAGAAGACTGAAGCCCACCTTGAGAGGATGAGACTTAAATATGTGGTGGATTGGCTTTAGTGTAAGTGAGAGATTGTTAGATGTATGTCTTAGAAGTCAATCTGACTGACAAATTATATTCTTTCTAAGATATAAATTTATACTTAACTTATTTATTCATTAATAAAATTGGATATTTTATATCCATTCTTATGTTATATGTCCTTAAATGGTCGAAGAAATTAATAAGATGATGACATATATTCTCAAAAGTTAAAAATTTGAGGTATATATCACTGATGGTTAATTTTAAATTGCTGCTGATCGATGGATTATCATGAAGATGGCGATTAATCCGATGAGATTGGTGCACGGATCACTTCTCTGTAGATAGACGAGTCTTGAGTCTACAATGTAAGGATACTAGAGTGAGAGTGTAGGTGGTTGTTAAAGAACATCGATATCGAGCATGACCAGTACAAGAAGTTACTTAGATATTTACTCACTTGTCAGTGATCTTCTTGATGCGTAGTAGTGTGAGTAGTTCTTTGATCTTGTAGGATTACGATGGCACAATGTAAGCATGGATTTCAAAATTTTACATAATGAAATCCTAACCATTAAACCCTAATCCAGGACCTCTTTGATAATTAATAATCATATGCATAAATTCATATAACATAAAGAAAGGTGTAGAAGAATACCTGCATCGCTAAATCTAAATTTTGATAGAGCTTCTACCAGGCGTCCAAGTGTTCACCCTCCAATGGTGATCTACATGAGGTCTTGATCAAAACTCTCACTCCTTAACTGGTTCTTCCCTCTGAATTCTTTCTTCAAGAATTCTTCTGGCAGCACAACCCTAGGCTACCTTCCTCTCCTCCTAGCCTTCCTATCTCTATCTTTTTTATCTCTTTATCTTCTTTAATTCTCTTCCTAGGCCCTTGTCCTAAAATTGGATTTGTCCTTACTATTTTAGGACTTGTCTTAATAAGGGAAGGAAGGAAACAATTAGACAATAGGGAGAGAGTTGTAAGAAAGAAGAGATTAGGATGAATTCTGATGGAATAGAACCCCGGTGCACATCTCCTTTTATAGTTGGAGATCAGACGCTTGTAATATGATGCACTTGATAGTAAGGCTATCATTCTACCATATCTTGTATGTGGCTATCTCATCCTCTATAGCAGCTTTTCCTACCATCTTAGGATCAGAGGCATCGAGGATATAGGAGATCTTCTCCTAAGTGAGCATAATTTTTAAATTTCTCAATCAGTCCATAAAATTGGAACCGATCAATTTATAGAAATCTAAAATTTTCAGTAGTGATAATGAAGATACTATGTAGAATTTAATCTACATTAAATAAAGAATATTACATAGGCAAACAACTCATGATGACACGTACAATTAAACAAGACTTAAGTCTAATTATGTCTCCTATTATTTTATCAGATACCATAGCCCTCTCTTATGGTAAGCTAAAAAATCTTAATCCGATTTCTTAGTGGGGTTGAGATCCCAATCCCTCATAAAGATCTTATGGTTGCACAACAAATCATTATGAGTTTAAAGGTAGGAGACACTTTTCAATTGCATCTCATACAACTCTCAACATTACACTGGCCTTTAGCACACTCATAGTCTTGTGATTGTACAACAAACTATAGTGTCTAGTTAAGTTTGATCTTTATTTATATACAGTCAAATTTGAATAATACTATCCTTGTGGTTGCATAACAAAGTAGCACACCCAAAAATGCCATAAGCATCTCATATGCACCAGGACTATATTACATTTGTCCCCATAGCAAGCCTTGTAGTTGCACAACAAACCTACTATGATTCTTGAAATAACATAGACCTAGCATGAAAAAAGGTCCAAAGTAGTGTTTTCAATATTAAGCAATCCAAGTTCAAGATTCATATTAATCCAATTGATCAAAAAATATTAAGATTGGTGGGGTCTCTCTATTACTTTTCTTAGACACCTAACAAATTAGTCAGATCAGCAAATAAAATCAATTAAAAAATCACTGTATTTGAAATACTCTTTAGACACTAATCGATTAATCAATTCAAGAATCGATTAGTTTATAGTTGCTATCACTATAACTTAATATAATTTTCATGAGGCATTACTAATCTCATGCACATTCTAACATGAATCATATAAGATTTAACTATATATATATATTAAATCTACGATTCTATCATATATGCATCAATTCTTATCAAATCATATGAATACATAATCATCTCATGATTATGGACATAGCATAAAATATAGCATGCTACAATAGTATACTATCAGCATATAAGCACATGATTGAACTAAACAAGATTGGCTCTATACCATTATAGGATTACGATGGCATAGCAAAAGCATGGATTTAAAATTTGCATAATAAAATCCTAACCATTAAATCCTAATCCAGGACCTTCTTGATGATTAACAATCATATGTATAAATTCATATAACATAAAGGAAGATATAGAAGAATACCTGCATCACTAAATCTAAAGTTCGACAGAGCTTCTACTAGGCACCCAAGTATTTGCCTCCAACGATGATTCACACGGGATCTTGATCAAGACTTTCACTCCTTAACTAGTTTCTCCCTCTGAATTCTTTTCTAAGAATTCTTCTGGATAGCACAATCCCTAGGCTACTTTCTCTCCTTCTAGTTTTTCTATCTCTATCTTTCTTATCTTCTTATTTTTCTTAATTCTCTTCTCAGGTCTTTATCCTAAAATTGGACATATCCTTACTATTTTAGGACTTATCCTAATAAGGAAAGGAAGAGAACAATTGGACAATATGAAGAGAGTTGTAAGAAAGAAGAGATTAGGATGAATTTTGATGAAATAGAACCCCGATGCACGTCTCCTTTTATAATTGGAGACTGAACGCATCTGGGATCTACTTGCACCCCATCCAAGAGATTTCTCATGCCCACCATTAGATCTCATGCCCTCTCACACATCTCATGCCCAATCAGAAGTTCATGACACATGGAAGCAACAGAAATTAAATCTGAGAGTCGCTTCATGCAGAAGTACTCTTTGGAATAATTCTTCAGTGTTTCTCCGAAGCATCGTGTGACTTCATAAGAAATCGTAAGTGACGCCCACCACCTGATGGCCATCCAATGGTCCACAAAGGAGGTGCTACTTAGCATGGGAAAAAATGGAGAAAAACTTGGCGTGAAATAATTTTAAGAGTTCTTGACCATTTGGTCTCTAAGTCCAAGTGGTGCCAAGCAATGAAGGTTCGGCTAGAGATTTCCTTCTATGTTTATCCAATAAACCATGCAGACCCAAGAGGTCCCTTAGAGCAGAAGGACTCTAGGACACCTCTTGGTCTCAGAATTCTATGCCCAAAAAGGATTTACCATGAAAAACATAATGGATAAACATGGAAGGGATGCCACATCTCATGGAGCACTAAAAATGTGATGCACTAGGAGAGAAAAATCTCCACGCGACAGAGAGAGATTCTTTACACGTGGGAAGCCTGATTTATGTGCCCAACCCCTTGGTTCAACCAGCCATGGGTCAACCCAATTCAAAACTCAAAAGAAGATTGTGTTTAATTGGATCTAACTAGCCCAAATTAGAAATCAAATCGAATCTGATTCGAATATAGGAGCTAAGATTTGTAACATGTACTAGTATGTTCATCCTACAAATATGATCTAATCTAATTAGATTCTTAATCAATTTTTTTGTATGTGATCTATTGGGTTCTATATCTAGCTAGCAATAGATCTGAATGCAAGTTGATCTGATTTGATTAGAATCCAATCTAACCGATTTAGGTCCATTCGAGCTAATCCAAGTTCAACAATTAGAATTTTTTCTAATTAATGATCAATTTAAATTCTTTAATTCAATCAAATCTATAAGATAAGATTGACGTCTAGTAAGGTATCATGTCTATTCGAAAGATATAAATTTGATAAAATATTAAAAATATTCTTCAATGGTAAGTTACCGTGCAATTCAATCCTTCGATCATCCTATATTTCGAATATATTCATGAGTATGGATTTATGTTAAACTCAAACATATATTCTTGTCGATTCTCCATCAATAAATAATAACACTAATGAAGCATGAAAAATCTTTTCTAATCTTTATCCTGCTCTAGCCAGAGACTTCTTGAGTTATCTAGAGATGAGAATGTATTGGATGATATCTCCTCTTACTGAGAGTGATCAATTCTTTATTGACCGACTCACAAACTCCATATGCACTTTACCATATCCAGTACATCCCGTATATATCTTAATACTATGCCTGAGTGTGAACCAATTATGGGTTCATATGTACAAGATTTCATGGTGGTCTCAGGTTTAAGGATCACTTGCACAACTCCTACTTAGAGAACTATCTTTTAACATGCAAGTAAGACTTCCATAAGATATTCTTTGTTAAATCAATTCAGTGAACTTATTCTCCAATGAGCACCCACATCCTTGTATTAGTGTCTCACACAAGTGATTATGAGATCGATCATCCTCTCTATCAAGCATACAAAGGATGTATCAATTTTTTTGAAAATATTGATCCCTAACTCAATGATTCAATAATTAAAATATTTTAGATTAATATTTTAAGATTTTAGGTCTCACAGGTATGATTTCATCATAGCTTTAAAATCATTGTCTTAATCTATGGGGTTCATCATAATCTTATAAGATGTAGCATATGATGAAATATAAATACCTTTTATATAAATATCATTACATGAGTCTGAAAGATTAAAGAATATTCCATCAAAATATAAATTTTGACTGACTTGTAGGACACCATTCTTTCAGACCTACGATGCCTTGGCAATTCACAATGAGAATGTTATAGTTTGACTGCATATTATTTGATCTTTTAGTCATATAGATCCTTACAGTGTATGTTGGCTACAGTAGATTTATTATAAGAGTAGGATGCGCACCTAGATGGGACATATCGATCTTAATAGTTAAGAGGTAGTCCTATGTGATTTATGAAGCTGAGTTCTTAAGACATAGCCATGGTGATGTGATTAATGAAAAAAGATTTTCATAAGATCTCACGATTAGAACTCAAGCTAATTAAATCTTATATATGATAGATGATGGGGTTTGATAAATTTTTTTAATTTCATCTTATCGGGATGCACGATAGAAGAACTAAATCATATGTTAACTACACTGGAGGTTTCAACTCTTCCGTTCTATTGGATTGTCATTATATACTGTCAGATATCATTGATGGATTATGAGACCTACAAGAATTAATTGATGGTCAATAATTCTTATTGGGCGAGTTAGAATTATTTCAATCTATTGAAAGAAGTTTCGATGATATTTATAATAGAGATCATGATATATCTCACTACCGATAGAATAGAACCTACGGGATCACACACAAAAGAATTTGACTTGATCGAATAATTGAATTACGAATTCGATTCTCAAATGGATACAATTATTAATTTGATTGATGATTGGATTGAGTTTTAAAAGTTATAAGAGAGGACTTACTAAAGATTAGTGAGTTAGAAAAGAATAATTAGCAATTATTGCTGAATTAATCATTAATTATTTGATGTGAATATTTAATTAAAGATTGGACTTAATACATATTAAATTAGATTTAATTGGTTCAATTTGAGTCTAGTCCTAGTTAAATTTGAATCTGACCAAATCTAATTGAATTTGAAATTAGATTAGATTCAAATCAAAATCAATTAAGGTTAGAAAGTGAGATCTCAGTTGAACTGAAATTCTCTCTCATCCCACAAGCCTAAGAGAAGGGGCACACAAGAGGGGCCACGCCTCCTCTTGTGCATGCATGAAAAATAAAAAGAGAGAAAGAGGGGCAAGGGGTGGATGCATGCCCTTAAGAGTCTCTCTCCACTCTTTCTTATCCCTCTACCCTAATCTTATTTTAAAGTTTGAATTTGATTCAAATCTTTAAAATTTGAATTTGATTCAAAATTAAAGGATAGATAGATTGATAAAGATGTGGGGTTTATAAATAAGGGAAGGAGGAAGGGATCAACAAGTTTTTCCATCACCCCCTCTTCTCCTTCTTGTCGCCCAAGAGGAAGTCTCCTCTTCTTCCTCTTCTCTTCCATCCTCTCCACAATTGTCTTCTTCTTAGTTTCCTGAGAAGAAAGAAAGAAGAAGGCAGATTCAGTTTGAAGGGAGAGAGATTTGCAAGGGAGCTAGTATCCCGATGGTTTTCGAATTTTTTGATCAAGATCAGTCCTATGTAGATACCTATAGAGGCTGGATACTTGTGTGGCTTCAAAAAATTTCGAAGGTATCCACGGATTTCAAATCGCAGTGAAAAGCTATTCGTGCAAAAGTAAGATCGGATCTTTATTAGGTTAGATCTTAATCTTGTCAATGTAATGATGATGCCTGAAATTAAGATATGATCTCCATGCATGCTTATAAGGTGTGCTTGGTTCGTGATCAGAATCGAAATTGAAATGAGAATCAGAATGGCTTAGAATCAGAATCGAAATGATCAAATCCTCCGAAGCACTTGGTTCATGACCAAAATTGGAATCAGAATCAGAATTGGAATAAAAATTTGAATCCATAGAGGAGAGTAGAGATTGAGTCATTTTTCTATTTCACTTCAGAATCGAAATCGAAATGGGACTCCTCCTGACCAAATAGTTGGAATGGGAGTCACCCATTTCTATTTCAAACCCCACTCTCTCCAACCAAGCACCCCCCTAGTTCTTTTCATGAGATTAAAAATTTCTTTATTATTCGACATCCCTTCCAACTCAATTCAAGGCTTCAATGGTTCCTTTTCTTTGCATTGGTAGGAGCTACCTCTTTCATTGCCTTGACCATTGTCTTAGTTATTCTTCATACATTACGGGTTGCATCAAGTGAAATCTTTTTGGTTTGTTGCAATTTGTTTATCTCATCAGCATATTGAGTGGCGATTCTAATTCTTTTTCTTTTTCTTTTAAATTTTGCGTGGGGGTGGGAGGCAAGCATCAAACTATAATTGCAAATGAATACAACCAAAGGAAACATCAAAAAATAAATTAGCAAAGTCAGCAAGCATTATTGAATTGGCAATGTTATCTATATTTCCATCCACTTCTTTGTTGGATGATCAATACTGCTCCAATTCCTTGCTATTGCAGTGAGCTCATCTTATTTCTAGAAGAAGTGAATTCTAGAGCTAGATATAAAGCCTTTCCTACTAGAATATGGGAAGTAGAAGCCTATTCATGAAACAATCTTTCATTCCTTTTAAGCCATAAGAGCCTTCGGTATATAATGAATTGGAATGGACCTCCTCAGCTAGATTGTTATGAGCCATAAAGTCAAAAAAATTGATGTATACAATCTATAGGAATAGCCAGGTTGCTTTGCATGATAAATTTTATTTACAGAGACTTAGTAATAAGAACAATTCAATAGAACATGATGGACATCACAATTCAATATAACTCATACTTTGCTTGGCAGAGATCACCATTATCTAGAGTTGAGCTCCAGACGAGCATGTGTTTAGTTTCACATCGCCTAATAGACCTTAAATATTTATACAGAGTCAAAAAATCTAAATAATATCTTTTAGCTAGTCTTTTTAGATGGGGTTCTAAATTATTACAGTATTCTTGTCAACTAGCAAGGCTTTACATGGTAATCATTTTCACTTTACCTTACGCCAATAAAACTTTATTTGAGGTATTGCAGGTCAGTACCAAATCTAGCTTCCTGCAAAGTAATTGACATAGTTATGCCTCAACAATCCATAAACCTCTGTTAAGTAAATCATTTCTAGATTTTGTTCATACCACAGCATGGCTGATCTTTCCAACACTTTTTTGAGATAAGAATTTTGATGATAGTATGGATCAAGCTTTGAAGAATAAGAGCCGAAATTTATTCAAATCAAAATTTGGTTAGTTGTGACCATGTCTGCTGCCTTAAGACAATTGACATAAGCAATCATGGTAAGACACATAAGAATTGAATTAATAGCTTTGCATGTAAGCCCAAGTTGATTTATGGAAGTTGACATCATTGCAAGAACTAACAACCCAAATAAAATCATCTTTGATATACTTAGAAACTAGCTGACATACTTGGTGAGCTGATTTCTTATTATTTAACAACTAGTATTTGGCAAGTACAATGTGCATGTCCTTGTATACAAAAGATGTATGCAAAAAATAGTTAGGGCATTTTGAGAGGATATTCATGACATTTTTAAAGGTGATTAGGGTCACAAAAAATCAGCACTAGCTCTAATGTTTGAAAAACAAAAGTATTAAATACGTGGAGCAAAGTTTCCATTATTATAATAAATAATATTATTTTATTAATTATCCAAAGAATCAGTAATTTATATTGTGCTATTAAAATGGTCATTAATTAAGATTGCTTCAAATGTATGCCAAGTAGTAATAATGTTTTTTTTCTCTTATTTCTTTTGTTATAATAGTATTCCGGAGTAATGCATGTACAAATTGGACAATGGAATAAGAATTGATTTATAGGTTTAAATTTTTTAACAAAAAAGGCTATTAAATGTAGAGAGAGAACTAGCTACCAGTTGGTACCTAGGTTGACCCTAAGCATGAGTTTATCAGGTTAAAAGCTCTATTAATAAAAAAATTATATCTATATATATTGCGAATCATAGCAACTTATTCTTATAACCTCATTCATAAAGTGCTCATCTTGATACATCGCTACAGAAATGAGCGGCTATGATTGGCGGCATGCATGACCACATGGTGCACGTTGTGTAGAATATAATTTGCCCCACTAATAAGAGATTCAGCAAACCATGGTCACTTAGTTGAGGATACTTCTCATGAATGAATTCGGCCTTCATATGGATCTATTCATGGGTCGGGCAACCCATCTTGCCTGCTCAAACTTTGCTTTATCTAGAAAGTAGGCCCATGCTTGACTTGGCCATAATTCTTTTACAATTTCTTTGTTATTTATTGATGTTTAATATATTTATAAACTTAATTAATAATCTTTGCTGGTATGTAAATTTACTGCGATAATAGATATGTAATAACTTATTGGCAATATTAACTATTTGTATTTAAATTTAAAATATTTTTTAAATTTAAAAATGGTCATTAAGTCTGAGGCTTGGTCTGAAAGTCTGAAATGATTGAGGACTGGGCTTGGACTTCGAAAGTAGGGCCAGGCTAGGTCTAGGCCCAAGTATATTTGATTTTCATTTTGCAAAGCCCAACTTGAGCCTAGCCCATGTTTACATCACACTACAAAAGATCCGAAATGGATCACATCATTTTGTTCGGACTCAATCACCATTTTTTTATTAGGTGAGCGCTCTCTCCCCCTATCTTTATCCCTGATGATCGAGTACTCGATCTCTTTGATCTTTCACCAAGTGAGTTCTCTCTCCCCACTCACCTGATCCTTTGCTCTTCTTCCTCTCATCTCCCTCTCTCTTCTCTCTCTTTCCTCTCTGTGCTCCCCTAATATCCCAATTCACTGGTGTGCATGGTGCCGCTGCCGCTTCAGGATGGAGAGACTCTTGCACTGAAGGTTGTCGGCCACCATCTCTTTTCCTCTCTCCTCCTCCTACCAACGACTGTGGTGTGATTAGAATTTCATGCACTTTGGTATAGGGTTCTTTTCGGATGGGATCAAGCAAGGTTGGGCCAGCAAACCCTGATCCAAGCTCCGACTCTTGACCAGCTTGCCTTCTTGTGATTGCTTCTATCATCACTTCTTCTTTCTCTGATTTTTTTTTGGTTCTCATCCTTCTCCTTGTTGCCCTAACCCTATGTGGTGCTCTTGACCATACTTCTATAGTTTGATCGGCTTTTGTTCTTGAATTTTCAAATTTCTTTTCCAATCCATTTACCATAAGATCATATTTGTAGCTTTTGTAATTCTTCTTAATTTATTTGTTCTTCCTCATTTTTGCTTCTATCTCTTTCTTTGTAGAAAAGAATTTGGAATTCATTCAGTTTATTTTTCTTTTTGTGGCATTAAGTTGCTATTAGTTCTGTTATTTTGATCAAGTTTTTATCTCCAGATATCTGACTTTCAAATATATTTATTCTTGATGTTCTTCTTTGAAAAACTTGTTAATGATGAGAATTAAATCTTTTTTAGCATCAAAATTGGTATTTTTCATCACTAACATAGTTGTGTAATTAAGATTTTAGGAGGGTTACTCTTTTTTGGCTGTTTGGAAACAATTATGGACGTGGAATTGTGTGAAATAAGGATGAAGCAAGATGAATCATGGTCTAGAAAGGGTTCTTTAGAAAGAGCAGCTAGGGATGAAGAGATGGATGAATTGAAAATTATGGTGGTGATATGGGGATTGATGGCATTGACAAAGAAGATAACAATAATGGCAGTAGAGATAAGGGAAGTCCAGGGAGATAAGGGGAACAAAGGCGAGAAGAGGAGCATGAAAATCAAGATGGAAAAACATCGAAGGAGAGGGAGAAAGAGGACAAAGATTCAAATGGATATGACGTGAGGGATAAGGATAGGTTTGAGAATAGTAGAGAGAGAAGGAAGGAGGAAAGGTTAGAGTTTAATTAAAAAATAGACCATAAGAAGGAACAAGATTGGGGAGAAGAGTAGAGACAAGATGCAAAAGAAGGATTATAATGGGGATAAGTATAGAGAAAAGGAGAGAGACTTGGAGCGTGGGAAAGATAGAGAGAAGTAGCTTGACAAGGGAAAGGAGTGAAGTACTGTTCGGGAGCATAACGAGGTCAGGATTGTGGGAAAAAAGAAGAAACGAGCATGAGAAGGATAGAGAGGGCGAGAGGGAAAGAGATTTGATGGGAGAACATGATCGAGAGAAAGAGCAGGAGAAGGTACATGACCATGTGAGAGATAGAGATAAGGATCATGAGAGAAATAAAATTCGCAAGAGGAATCATGAGAAGGATGTGGAGAAGGAGTTGGATAGGGAAAAAGGAAGGAGAAAAATTATGAGAGGGAAGGACAGAGATAGAGAAAGAGAGAAGGACTAGGACAAGAAAGAGAAAAAAAAATTAAAGATAGAAAAAAAAGAAGGAGAAAGAGAATGGTAAGTTGGAGAAGCATAGAGCTAAAAATAGATAATAGATCTACAGATAAGGAATAGATACGAGAGATAAAGAAAGAGATGGTAGAGCTAGGGAAGGTGAAAGGGATGAGAGAATAAAGGTTGATGGTGCAAACAGTAGAACTATAAGAAAGAGAGTGGAAGTTCAAGATAATGAAGATGATTTAACACATAATAAAGAGCAAATTTATTCAACATCAACTTTAGAACTTGAAGAGTATGTAATAAATAAGTAATACTTTTTTCCTGTAGCTATATTCATTTCACCTTATATACAGTCATACTTCTAATTTTCTACTTATTTTGTTATAGCAGTGATAACTACATTGATGATGCTTTTAATATGATTTAGATTATAATATATAATTTTTATTTTTTATGATATTTTCATGCTTAGGAGTTGATTTGTTAGTTTTTGGTTAGGGACTTAATCTGTTTGAAAATTTGAAGTGCTTCATGCTTCAATATAAACATCATCTATTTATTTCAACTTTTTTATATACACATGCATAATCTTAAATATTGCACATTTCATTTAGCATTTTAAACTAGATATTCATTTAAAATTGTTCCAGTATTTTTATGTTGATGCAATGGAAACAATAATATGGGGCATGATTATTATAGGTAATGTTGGTCTTTGGTTTTAATCATGGCCTTTCAAGTTTTCTTCTTGAGATGTTATATTATTTTCTAACTCATAGTTTGGCTTTATCATTCTTCATCTTCCTTTTCTTCTTTGTAGCTCTATACCTCTATCTTCTTCTCCTCCTCCTTCTGCATCTGCATTATCTTCTTCTATATACGCATGATCTTCATCTGTGTTAGCATGACCTTCAACTTTTTCTTCTTCTTCTCTTCTTCTCCATCCTCATCCTCCTCATCATCTTCTTCTTCTTATGCTGCATCTGCAAGATCTTCTTCTGTATTTGTGGATTCTTTATCTGCATCTGCATAATCTTCCCCTCCATCTACCTCTTCTTCTTCTTTTTCTTCTTCTTCTTCTTCTAATACTAGATTCGCATGATCTTCTTTGCAATTGCAAGATTCTCTTCTTCCTCTTCTTCATCTTCTTCTTTTGTTCCTCTCCTTCTTCTTCTTCTTCCTCTTCCACCTCTTCTTCTTGTTGTTATTGTTCTTCTTCTTCTACTACTTCTTTTCTTTCCATCTTCTTCTTCTCTCTTCTTCTTCTCTTCTTCTTCTTCTTGGCCTTCTTCCTCTTCCTCTACATCTACATGATCATTTTTGACATCTACATGACCTTTTTCTACATTTGCATGATCTTCTTCTTCTTCCTCTTCTTCATCTTCTACTTCTTGTTTTCTTCTTGTTCTTCTTCCTCTTCTTATTCCACTTTTTCTTCTTCTTCTCCATATCTACATGGTCTTCTTCTATATATGCGTGATATTCTGCTTCTTTGGCTTCTTCGACTTCTTTTTCATTTTTATTCTTCTACTACTTATTCTTCCTCTTCTTTTTTTGCTTCTTCTTCTTTTTGTACATCTACATGATCTTTTCTGCATTTACATGTCCTTCTTCTCCATCCGCACTATCTTATACTACATTTGCTTCTTCTTTTTCTCGTTCTTTAACTAATAAAGTGACTAAAAACCATACCATACGATACACTATATGAAATAAAAAATAAAGGTTAAGTTTGAAGTTTAGTTGATTTTCAAAGGAGATGAGGGGTCACAATCCAAAGATTAAAGAAGATCAGTCAGAAGAAGAGATAGAGTTTGAATAAGAAGATGAATCAGTGGATGATGACTAATCCATAAAGATGATGGAGGACTGTTAGTTTAATTATGCTGTCCACCACATCGCGAACCAAGTGTTCTAGCAAAAGAAGATCTAGCTCTAGTAGTAGGTCTAGGTCTTGTAGTAGAGGGTCTAGTAGTAAAAAGATCAACAGGAGGTGGTCCAATTGATGGTTGAGCAAAGAAAGAAGATTAAGTAGAGGAAAGGGCCGTGAGTACATTAGAGGGGACAACGTCTTCCTCCTCCTCCCTTCCTAATTAAGGACAAAATCTTTGCTTGAATTTTATAAAAAAATTATTTTGGAGAATATTGATCAGAGTTGCACAGTAGAAGGGTGGTTGATTGAGTCATTAAAACTAGTTAATAATATTGATTGTGGTTTGAAATGTGCTATAATGGAAGCCTTGATTTTCCAAATAAAAAGGCTTTTATTAATAAAGAAAGGTGAATATTGAATATAATTGATTATTAGGTTAATAATGATTTGGCCATGTTATTTTCTCTGATAGTTTCTTCTATTAAGGGCTATGCTAAAGATTACTTTGAGTTTTTATATCTAAGTTCCATCAATTGTTAATTATACTTGGCCACTTGGAGATTGAGTAACAATATGTACAAGCAAATGCATCACAAATGGTCACTTCTGCCACTAATAAGATCTAACTAACTGATGGGTCTAATATTTTAACCAAAATATTTAAGAAAGTTGTTCAAAGTCTGTCAATCCAATTGCTGATCTAAAGACACAGTCTTAGTGCTGCTTTATTAGACTCCTTGGATCCACATGCCTTCACCTTCTAAATCTTGTACAGCCTCTAACATGCTTCACTAGAAATAAGAAACCTATAATTGGTAGCCTCATTTGAAACCTAGTTCTTTCAATGCTAGCTGATAGTCTTGATACTTTTAAATATATAGTATTAATCCCCTCTCGAAACCAAATGACTTTCAATCTCTACTTTTGTGAGTGTTTTCCTTTTGCAACGTGAATTGACAAATAGTTTGCATGCAAAAGGTTGGAGGGACAGGGAAAAAGATATCACTCAACTAAATCTCTCTCTTCTTGCCAAATAAGGTTGGAGACTCTTCTCTTCTGATATACGATTATGGAAGCAGTAGATTCTATTTGCTTATTATAAGAAAGTTAAGCTTTTGTGAGTTGAAAATCGGGGCAAAGATGCTTTAGCCTTTGGAGAGATGCAATTCGTACTCTCCTAGCATTTTAGAATAGGGTTTAGTTCAGAATTGACAATGATCAAGTATTGCTGCAAGACTCCGTAAGAGTACTGATATGGTTGGAGGTGAATGTTGTCCAAGATCCGAGATGCCAGAGAAAATCTACACAGAAAGTCCACACTCACTAGGAGTATTTTGACAAGGGACCTTCGATGCTTAAGTTAGTCGAAGCTTGAGAATAGTAGAGAAAAGAGAGAGAGAGGGGGTGGGAGAGCCGAGAGCTCTTTTTCTCCTCCTCCTCTCAGTTTAGTTGCTTATCTCAGGATTTTTTGGTACCTCTTTTATATGGAGGTTAAGCCCATAGGCTATTGTCAGAATCTGTAGATTTTGTTAGCTCTAATTCTCAAGACTGTTTGGTCATATTCTAACCATTTAATGAGAAAAAATTCTACCAGCCAACCTTCAAATTAAGACTGTTAGTCATGGATGTCCGTCTCTGACTTCACCTATGTGACTAGTCGAGTTGGTGATCTAAACGAATGTTGAGTCAAGATCCTGAGCCCACATTTAGTGTGGCTTCATCAAGTCACCTTGGGCATGCTCTAAGAAAGGGTCGATCTGATCGGTGGGCCACCTCTATAATACTTGCCCTCCACTTTCGAGTTTGAAACAGCTTTTTGGCTTCAGATGAAGAAATAGTCGATCCGACAACTGGCTGCTAGTCCAGTTTTCTCTTGAAAGCATTCGCTTTATTACACTTAGAGGAAAGGGCTTCTGAGGATTGGCAATATGTCATTTCACAATCCACACTACCACTATTAAAGAAGGGAGCTTGAGGGTTGTGGAATGATGTCTTAGAGAAAAGAGACTTGGAGATTGTTCCTGAACTCATCGATGCTCACCACATGTCAAGTGCTGGTAGGCTTTGAGGCGCACTTAGTAGATTGCTTCATGTGGCTTGATCTAGAAAGGGTGCAATAAAGGGTCGTAAAATTTATTCTTCCAATGTTGGCCAAATAGCAAGATTTGACAATTCGTTGGCTGAATTCGTGTCATCGGTGGTCTGTATAAATAGACCATCCCTCTAGTCAGATTTTCTACCATCCAATCATTAATTATTCTCTTGTCGTTGTAGTTATCGAAGGAAGGCTTCTTCTTCCTCTTACTGACGTCATTTTCATTGATGATCACCTTGCTTTCTTTATCTTGGAGTAATGAAACCATTGCTTTCATCCATCAAGTTGGTGGTGAAGAGGAAGATAAGATCTTCAAGCAGTGTCACATCTCAAACCCTATATTTAGGTTATCCACGTGACATGGCCACATATTTTCTAGAGTGTAATTCTAGACTATATGCAAGGCCTAATAATCTGAACCAGAATACTTAACATCAAGAGACAAACAATTAAACAATAATTCTTATAAATTTTATAGAACTAAATTATCCAAAATACATGATTCAAATATTTTCAGTATTAGATATAAAAATTTAACTATTATTACTTCTCATCAAAAATTTCAAATCAACCTCATTTAGCTAGATGTTCTGCAGCTCTGAAAAAAATAGAAATGATAATATAAGCGAACAGCTCAGTAAGGATTTTCTAAGCACACCCATCAGTATAGAAAGATAATAATTCTTTAATAGATATATTTGTTAAGAAAATAGTGATTCAAATAGCAATAATTAATAACTGAGTACTCATATGCCCAACTCAATAATGCTACCAGGATGTTCATCGAGTTTCAATATATGATAGTTTAGATGCAATAATGCTCTATCAATAGCAATCCTGATATGCTTATCATATATAACTGGATTAGTAATTTTCATTCAACTAAGATTTACTTCAATTACTATTATTTTTCTAACATCAATACTAAGCTATTATTCTCGTTTATTATTTTATTATAATATATGTAATGTGGATCGGATCCGAATTTTGATATTTGGACTATTCATATCACGCTTCTGCCTAAGACTAGCCATACTAAAATATCATGGTCTTACCCATGGCTAGATCATACTGATAAAAATACTATGTTTCTACCTGTGATGAGGCCATACTGATAAAAATACTAAGTTTTTGCCTGTGGCAAGGCCATACTAAGAAAAATGCCACATTTCTGCCCATGACGAGGCCATACTGATATTATGTGTAGTCCAGATATCTAAATTTTAAATTATTATAAATTATTTCTTCATTTCATTATTATTGTTAGATTATAACTTATATATATACACACTTTATTCAAATAATTGACAAAAATTGGGATTATAAAGAATCAAGTCCTGCAAAACAATGCAAGAATGCAATGCCACAATTTCTAGCATGTGATGCCAAATACTTATGATCAATGCAAGTGGTTATGATTAGAAATTCTTATCTTCTATAATAGCAAAATCCAACTGACATGCCAATTTAACTTGCTGCACACTAGAGCATTCGGATAACCTCAAATCAATATTTGATACTTATAAAATTTGAAAATCATCATCTTTACTAGTCTACATAATTATGATCTAGTTTTTAAATTTTAAGAATTTTATTATCTCAGAGAAAGAAAGAAAGAGAAAATAGGATACAACAGTCTCTTCTTCATCCTTTCCCTAGCAATAGCCCCAATTCACTAATTATTTATGCAAATAAAACTCATCCAAAATTTTAAATTTTGCTCTCAAGTTGATCCATGAGTTAACAATCTCCGATTAAAATTTCAGCTTAAACTACCAACTATTAGGGAGATAAAATTTTTGAATTAAAATAGGATAGAATCAATCCGTCCTCCAAATTCAACCTCTAATCTTCCAATTTTTTTAAGGTTTTGATCTCATTAACATCCTTACTTCCTTTAACCCTTACTCTTCTCCTAACAAGGCCCTTCCTTTTTTCAATTCTTCTTTATTCTATTGTGACCCCCCTTTTCAATCTACCATTCATTATTTATTTCATAATAGAATTTAACTACCTATAATTTAAAGAGTTTAAATAACTGCTCATTAACCTCTAATTGAAATTAGTCCAAACAAATACAAAGGATGATTAATTTTACTTGCTTTGATGAAGAGCTCCCCTACGACAGCAGCCGCCACCACCAAGCAACGATAAGAAAGAAGAAGAGAAGGGAGGGAAAAGAAGAAGGATGAAGGAGAAAGAAAGAAAGGGGAAGAGAGAGGGAGAAGTATCCGATTTCTTTCTCTTTATTTTTTTCTTTTTGACTTCCAATCTACTTACGCACAGACGTGCACATGCACATGCAAAGAAGAAGGAGAGAGACAGAGGGTCTTTCCTCTTTCTCGTTCTCTCTTTTTCTCTCTTTTTTTATTTTCTATTTTTCAACCTACTCACACACAGAGATGAAGCATGAGAGAGGGGCATTGGGGAGAGAGGAGAGTGTGAGAGAGTGAGAGAGAATAAGAAAGGGAGAGAGAACAAGCGTGAGGGAGAGAGCGAGAAAGATGGATATTGCTCAGAGTGGAAACAGGGGAGGGGTTCCACTCTTTTTCCTTTTTTTTCAGTGGTGCACGTGGCTGCCCCGTGAGTCGCCATGCATGGGTCCACAATATTCGAAACCCCATGTGGCATGCGGGACAGGCCCTAGATCGGATCAGACTGGATCTCAATGCTCTCTTCTTAAATAAATTTTATTCTCGAAATTTGCACCTTCAAACTCGAAGGTATTATAAATCTCAAATTTGCTATTGCTAATCCATACTACTAATCGCAAACTTCACTGACAAATACCATTATCATTGCTCACATACTAGTTTATAATTAAAATCTTAATAATATAGATACTTTTAAGATTTCTAGTATTCAAGCTTATTACAATCCTTACAATTTTCAAATATAGTTATACATAATTGGCATTACCAATCCCCCACGGCAACTCTTAAAGAACAAGGATCTTTTCTAACTCTCTTGCAACCTAGCTTTGGATATCCGTCATATTTCTTATAATTAGGATGTCAGAGAAAAATCAATTCAATATATCAACTTAGATCAATTTGATCATACTTGCAACTATATTATTATAATCTCTCTTTCTTAACACTCATAATTTCGATTCTAATATTTTCTTCTAATATCAATTTATCTAAAATTTGCTGATCCTTTTCTTTCACTTCTTACTTTTGCTTTTTCTCTTCTTTATTTTATATTTTTTCATCTAATATACTCATATGCAAAGGTATCTACAATTTAATTACTTGCACTTACAATTATTTTACTGTACACTAGTACTTGCTACTTTATTTCTATCAAAATCTAATTAACTGGATATTATCTGAGAATTTATAAAAAAAATTATCTTCATCATTGTAATCCGATGTACAATGAAGATACAAATTCAAGTATCAAGCCTCCAAATTCATGGATGCCACCATTTGTAACCACTTTACTCTTTCCATAGGGATGACTTTATAATAATCTCATTATATAAGCAATTCTTAGTAGATTTAGATTATAATGTTTCTTTTCTTACCCTCTGCGTTTGCTTTAACTTTCAAAATGAGACTTCAAATTCAATTTAAATATAGCATTGCAAATCTTAATTTCAATTTTTGATGATCTTCTTTCAAAAGTTATACTTCTGAACTCTAGCGCCATCCTCTGCTTGATATGCTTGCAACATTTACTAGACTCCTATCTTTCATTTATAACATTACTTAGTCAATACACGATCATCTTTTTTATAAATGGTAACTTAATTATTCGTAATTGATACATATCTCCAATCATGATTCAATGATTAATAATTTTCAGATATTCAAATCCATTATAAAATTAGACCTAATCGACTTTAAATTTTATCATCAAATATGCTAATATTCAGAAGACCTTTAATTCTATGACTTGTATCAATAGCTGCTGATTAAAGTGTTAGACATTTGTTGTTCAATCTACATGCCTTTGGAGGAATTCTTATAAAAAATGATTTCAATCTTTTATAACTGCTTACATCTTTATACCATTTCTTATGCAAAATATTATATAAGACAGTAGAATTTAATTAAACCTTAGTATGTTATTCTAATTTAGATCTATTGACCAAAATAACTCTATATAAATTTTAAATTCTTTTCAAGTCTCTTAAGAATACTTGATCAACTATCAATTTCTTAAATTCTTGAATATTACCTTAAATCTTTTTTCAAAACATACCAAGATATTCAACTAATCATAAAAATTTTCAATAATATAATTCAAGATGGATCACTATTGAGTCCTCTGACATCAAATAAATTCATATTAATTATTCAAATATCAAGTATGGCATAAACTTATTCTATGCAATAATAAATCATATCTTTTTTTGCTTTATCCTCTATTTCCTATATTAATTTCTCCTAACAAAGATTCAACATCCAGAGAAGCGTCTACCTCCATCTCCTAACTTTTTGATGCAATTCAACATAGTCTTTCCTTTGCTTTTGATGTCTTTTCACTAGTAATTTATATCCATATCTCAACTATTATTGTTTTACTCAAAAATCCTTATACTAGCATCTGCTCTTTAATATGCATATTTATATTTTTTATCATTATAATTCGCATCTTTAACTTTCAAGCTAATTTGCCTCTTAAAATAAATTAAAAGTATAAGTGACAGTCTTTTTCTCTGATTCCTATTACTCTACTCTGCTCGGCTACAACTGACTTTCAAGTTTATGAGACTCATTTTTCTCACTCATCATAATATTTTCATATGATTGCATATACTGCCCATACTATCTTTTATATTGTTCACGCTTATGCATAGGTTCAAATAGTTTTAAGTTTTTAGTTACCTTACTAAAATAATCTTTGAAGATGTCTCAACCACCTCTATTATTCTGTAATTACCACTACAAAATTTAATTATCAATATAAAATGACTATTATTATATACATATGAAAATGAATCCCAACTAGATTATAAACATATACAAAATGATTATCTTCTTCTAGAATCAATCATCATAAAATCATATATCAAAAGTTTTCATAGAACCTGTAAGTTATAATTCCATCATACTTCTATTGCGCTACTCTAATCTATTTTTGTTGCTAAATGTAAAATATTTATGAAAGTCATTCTCATCTTTGAATATCCACATTGTATATGACAACACTATGTCTTAAACATATGAGTTTATGTTGTCTTCTTTTGCCTTGAAATTATAAATCATAACCTTACAAATTCTAAAACTTTCAACATACTATAATCCTTAACAGTTGCCATCTAGTTTTCTATTTATCGACATAAATCATACCAACCATCACCTATATAGGAGTGCCATCCCAACTTCTACCAATTGGTGAACAATATTTAGTATAATCAGGAAATATAAAAATTCACATACTTCATTTATAACAAGAACCATCAACAATATAGATATGCTCGCTCAACTTATGCTCATTAGGCAAATATCAACAACTCATAGCTATTCAAATTACTTAAACAATAATTAACAAATAACATCTAGTATGGTAATGAAATATGACCATCAGGTGACTTCTTCATATTATAATCATTACTATTACTAACAATATTTATAACACCATTGATATCATTATCAATTTATGCTAAAATATCATGAAGACTTTATTGTAGAATACCAAATAAATCAAGATGTGGGATTACTAACAATTTATAGTATCATAAAAATTATATCTTAATTTTGATAACCATCCCACTTTCATTCGACATACATCATATTCTAAGATCTAAAAAATTCTTATAATTAAATCTATGCCTTCCAATACTACTTGCACCATAATCTCTAATGATCATAACCTAGACTTTGATACTATTTCTGTCACGCTCCAAACCCCATACTTAGGTTGTCCACGTGACACAACCGCATATTTTCTAGAGTGTAATTCTAGACTATATGTAAGGCTTGGTAATCTGAACCAAAATACTTAACATCAAGAGACAAATAATTAAAATAAATAATTCTTTATAAATTTTATAGAACTAAAAATATCCAAAATACATGGTCAGATATCCCCAGTATTAGATATAAAAACTTCACTAGTACTACTTCTCATCAAAAGTTTCAAATCAACCCCATTTAGCTAGATATTCTATGGCTCTGAAAAATAGAAATGATAATATAAATTAACAGCTCAGTAAGAATTTTTTAAGCACACCCACCAGCATAAAAAGATAATAATTTTTAATAGACATACTCACTAAAAAATAGTGATTCAAATATCAACAATTAATAATTGAGTACTCATATATCTAACTCAATAATACTATTAGGATGTTCATCAAGTTTCAATATATGACACTTTAAATGCATGCAATACTCTATCAATAGCAACCCTGATATGCTCGTCATATATAATCGGATCAGTAATTTTCATTCAACAAGAATTTTACTTTAATTACTATTATTTCTTTTAGCATCAATATCAAGTTATTATTCTTATTTATTACTTTATTATAATCTATGTAATGTGGATCAGATCTGAATTTTTGTCATACTAATAAAAATATCATATTTCTGCCTGTGGTGAGATCATACTGAGAAAATATTACGTTTTTGCTCATGGCGAGGCCATACTAATATTGTGACTAGTCCAGATGCTCTGATTTTAAATTATTATAAATCATTCCTTTCATCTTCATTATTATTGTTAGATTAAGAATTATATATACACACACACTTTATTTATATAATTGATAAAATTTGGGATTGTAAATAATCAAACCTGCAACATAGTGTAAGTATGCAATGCCATAATTTTTAGGATGTGATGCCAAATACTTATGATCAATGCAGGTAGTTGTGATCAGAGATCCTTATCTTGTACAGTAACAAAATCCAACTGACATGCCAACTTAACTTGCCGCACACCTAAAACATTCAGATAACCTCAAATTAATATTCGATACTTATAAACTTAAAATCATCATTTTACTAGTTTATATAATTATGATCTAGTTTTCTATATTTTAGAATTTTATTATCTCAGAGAAAGAAAGAAAGAGAAAATAGGATATAACAGTCTCTTCTTCATCCTTTCGTCTAGCAATAGCCCCAATTTACTAATTATTTATCCTAACAAAACTCATCTAAAAATTTCTAAATTTTACTCTCAAATTGATCCATGAGTTAACAATCTTCGATTAAAATTTTAGCTTAAACCACCTAGCTATTAGGGAGATAAAATTTTTGGATTAAAATAGGACAAAATCAATCCGCCCTCTAAACTTAACCTTTAATCTCTCAATTTTCTAAGGTTCTAATCTCATTAGCATCCTTACTTCTTTAACCCTCATTCTTCTCCTAATAGCTAGCCCCTTCCCATTCCTTATTTTTTTTAATTTCAAGATTTAAATTTTGTTTAACCCCTTTTTCAATCTACTATCCATTACTTATTTCATAACAGAATTTAACTATCTATAAAGAGTTTAATAACTACTAATTAACCTTTAAAAAATCAGCCCAAACAAATACATAAGGTGATTAATCTTATCTACTCTGATGAAGAGCTCCCCTAAGACAGCAGCCACACACCACCAAGCAATGACAAGGAAGAAGAAGAGAATGGAGGGAAAAGGAGGAAGGAAAAGAAGAAAGAGGAAAAGAGAGAGGGAGAGGGAGACATATCCGATTTCTTTCTCTTCTTTTTTTTTCCTTTTCTGATTTCCAATCTACTTATGCACAGATGCATGCACACACACACACATGCAGAGAAGAAGGGGAGAGACAGAGGGTCCCTCCTCTTTCTTATTCTCTCTTCTTCTCTTTTTTTAAATTTTTTATTTTTCAACCCACTCACACACATAGAGATGGAGCGTGAGAGAGGGGACGCTAGATGGAGCGTGAGAGAGGGGACGCTAGGGAGATGGTAGAGTGTGAGAGAGAGAAAGAGAGAGGGAGAGAGAATGAGCACGAGGGAGAGAGTAGGAGAGAGAGATTCTGCTCGGAGTGGAAATAGAGGAGGGGTTTGCTCTTTCCTCCTTTTTCTTCAGGGGGTGCATGCGGATGCCCCCATAAGTAGCCATGGATCCACAACTTGTGGAACCCCATGTGGCATGCGATATAGGCCCTGGGTCGGGCCGAGTTGGGTCTCACAATCCTCCCTCCTTAAATAAATTTTATCTTCAAAATTTGATATTACTAATCCATACTACTAATCACAAGTTTACTGACAAATTCTGTCATCATTGCTCGCATACTAGTCTATAGTTAAAATCTTAATAGAGAGGATACTTTTAATATATCTATTCTTCAAGCTTATTACAATCCTTATAATTTTCAAATATACTTATACATAATTGGTATTACCAATCCCTCATGGCAACTCTCAAAGAACAAGGATCTTTACCAACCACTATGGAGTCGGTGTGGAGTGATGCCTCCGCACTTCAAAACCATCAGCTCGCTCGAGAGCTAGAGGAGTCAATTTTGATGCTAGTCAATCAGTTAGATAGGGGATCTCACCCTCGAACAGGGTCATAGGGGCCTCTTATGTTAATCTTCTTAGAGTGAGTTGCTAATTCTCGTACTTGTTCTAGTTTTTTATCATGATTTTTGACTTTTGCTCTTTTCTACAGCTAGCGCATGGTATTGCTATCATCCATCAGAGCTTTGGGCATCCGAAGCCCGAGCGAGGGCCATCAAGGAGGCTAGGAAGGCCTTTAAGGATAGGCTAAGGTTCACCAAGACTGTAGTGGGAGTTGCTGCTGATGTTAAATCCAAATGTATTGAGAAATATAAGGCTTTAACAGACTTTGAGAATGAAATCATTGAGACGTCCTCAGTTGCCTTCACGACTTCCAGGACTGCAAGGTGCACTTGCATCGAATGGTCCCCAAGTTGGACCTGAGACATCTTTATCCCAAAAATAGTGATGAAGAAGCTAGGGCATTTTCATCGGATGAAGACTAGTTTCTTTCCTTTTATGTTGTTTTTGATGTCTTCTATTTTTGACAAATTTTTTAATAAATTTTATTAATGAAAAATATTTGTTTCACCTTCCAAATGAATTTCTTTATTTCTCCTTGGCATCTGTATTGACTGGCTCCTATCGTGGTTAAGGGCTCAGATGGGTCAGTCTCCATGCTCGAGCTTGGATCTCTCTTGACTCTCCTCGAAGTACTTATTTTAGCAGTGTATGGTAGGTAAATTTTTGAAAACTGTGGACTTGTTCACGTGCTAGGCGCTGGATGTTGATAGATATTGTACCACCTCTGTGGATCAAAAAAAGTGATCCATCTGGGGGGCCACGCGGTGGAAAATTGTATGATCTGGAGGTCTGGTGAGGCATGGCCTTTAATGGCAGCACCATCTGATAAGGATGAATATTAGAAAGGATAATTGGAGCTCCTCTCTTTAGGGGATGTGGTCTTTACGGGCCTTCAGGTGGTGACACTTGTCGTATGGTCAATAGGGAGGTTGAATGCGTCCAGGCCTATCGCCCCTATAAATAGAGATCTTATTGCTCGAGATTGATCTTGCCTTGATCATCCTCCATAATATCATGATGGAACTGTCTCATCTGGCATCAAAAGATCATCGGAGCTTTTCTCTATCTCGAGAAGTCTTCTTCTTCCTCCAGTAAGTCACAAAGTGCTTCGAGGGAACATACTAGTAAGCATCTCATTTTGACATGGAAAGTAGTGGAAAGTTTTGTTATTTCAACCGTGGAGCCACAACGATAGTTGTCTGGGTGCTTCTAATGCATTATCTTTCGTAGAAAGGTCTTGGACCTTTCTAGAGGGCTGTCTTTTGCCTCTCCTAATGTAGCTTTTTAGTCCTTCTTAAAGGAATATCCTTAAGATGGAAGGATTTCTAAGGGGAAATCGATTATTCCATCCTTGATATCCTTTAGTGGGGGTCGTTGATCATCAGAAGAGGGTTTCTTTTTGTGTGCATCATTGAGAATGGTGTCGAGCAGTATTTAGTTCTTTGCTTAAGGATGCCGATTGAGCCCATGGAAGCTGATCGAGGATCAGCCTGAACCTTGTATCTTCTTCTTCTTCATTGTAGCGAGCCTTACTCAAATAAGATTGATTTATAATAAATTCTTTGAAATGTGTACAAACCTTTTGAATGAAGTGACCTTTTATTGAAATTTTCTTCATGTGTCTTCTAGAGTTCCTTCTTCTTTGAGGTGGGGTTCTCGGAGAGCCAGCCCCTCTACTATCATTGTTGTTGGTTTAACTGGCTGCGTAGGTTTCTTGAAGGATTAGCCCCTCCATTTTCATTGTCATAGCCTCCGCTTCGACCTATCTGTGGGCAGGGAGCATCATGTGGTCAGATGGGATTCTGGAGGGTTAATCCCTTCGTCTTCGTCATTGGCCTCAATCAGCCATGCGGGATCCCCGGCCCTTCATCTTCATCGTCGACCCCAGTTGGCCGTATGGGGCCTCCAGAGAGTTAACCGCTTCATCTTTATTGTTATGGCCTCCCCTTTGATCCATCTATGGGCAGAGAGCGTCAGGTGGCCAAGCAGGGTCTCCGGAGGATTAGTCCTTCATCTTTATCGTCCGTCTCAATCAACCATGCAGGGTCCCCGGAGGTTTAGCCCTTAACTTTTTGTCATGGCCTCCACTTTGATCCACCCATGGATAGGAAGCTCTAGGTGTCAGGCGGGGTCAGGTATTAGCTCAGGCATCCTCGGATCTTTATATTTGTGAGTCCTCCAGATTTTAGAAAATCCCTAAGAACTTCTTTGCACTTTTTTAGACATCGAGCCACCTTCTATCCTTTAGCCTTAGGAGATTCAAGGCTTCATCCACATGTGGGGTCTAGCTAGGAGACCCGATTTCCTGAGCTTGCTTTGGGATTAGTTCCTCATTGGGTCATCATATGCCCTAGGAGCTTTTTGAGGCTGCACTGAAGGCATTGTTGTTGGGACCAAACCTCATTCGATCCCATCTCGATTTTG
Organism: Elaeis oleifera; assembly: GCA_000441515.1. Classification (NCBI taxonomy): domain Eukaryota; kingdom Viridiplantae; phylum Streptophyta; class Magnoliopsida; order Arecales; family Arecaceae; genus Elaeis; species Elaeis oleifera. The sequence continues at coordinate 864,503 of KE504793.1, read as the reverse complement.
CCCATGCCTCCTCTAGGTCAGTGGGCAATTTTATCCTTTATAGAAGATCATAAAACAAGATGCCCATCAGACTTTTATTATGAATTAATTTTTTTTATGGTGTGGCTTGCTATCATCATTAGTATGACGATAGCGCCATAGCAAGGAGTATACTCTCCTCAAAAATCATTATTAGAAAAAGAAACAATGCCTCCCAAACATCATTCTTTTCTTCCTCAGTTTGGTCTTCTAACCCCTACACCGCCAATGAAGCCAGAGATAGTGTTGATGACGCCAACCATCAGTCAGTTGTCATTATTTTTCTTATCGAATATTTGATTCTACTGCTTTCGAATGTACTTATCGAGGTAACCTCTCCAAATCGAGGCCTTAATTTCATCCTTGAGCTAGTGGTATTCTTCGGTGTCATTGCCATGATCATAGTAAAATAGTAATACTTTTTCTTGCTCCTCTTATCTAGACGGGTCTTCATCATCTTAGGCTATCAAGAAACCTTTGGCTCTCAATCTTTATCAAGATCTTAAATCGAGAGGTGGACAGAGGGGTGTAGCTGTCAAACCATCGGGGTGGGCTTCTCGACCTATAGTTCTTTGGTGGTTAGAAGGATTTTCTTTCGACTCGGGCTACTCAAGGATCTTCCAACCTCTCTTTTGTTGGAGGTCCTCTTTTTTCTACTTGTTGGTGCACCATCCGAGCTTCCTCCTTCTGAGCATACTTCTGGGCTCGGGTGAGTAGATCAGCATAGTTTCTTGGGAAGGTCTTATTGAGAGAGAAGATGAGGTACTCATTTTACAGCCCTTGCTTGAGTGCCGACATCACTACTGACTCATCGAGGTTGTACACCTTAAGCGTGGCATCATTGAAGCGTATAACGTAGTTATCCAATGACTCACCTTCTTCCTGCCAGAGAGAGAGAAGAGGTTATCGAAATTTTTGGGTTGAGCTCAATTGCTGCTAATGTGGGTAACGAATAGCCTACCGAGCTGCTCGAATGAATGGATAGACTTAGGTTGGAGTCCTGAATACCATTCCCGCCCAACTTTTGAAGGTGGTTGGAAGGTAAGACAAAAGAGGACGTCTGAGATGTCCTGTAGCATCACGAGGGTTCTATGACTTTAGAGGTGATCGAGGGGATCCGTAGAGCCATCATACGGCTCCAATTGATGTATATTGAATCGATTCGAAATTGGTTCATTCAAAATGATCTGGAAGAATAGAGGTTTGGAGTTGAAGTTGAGGCTATCATTACTCCAGTGAGATCCACTCTGGACTTCACCAAAGTGGTACTTGATATTTTGGACTTTCTTCTCGAGCTCTTCCTCTCATAGTGATCTCTCGAGGTTAGAGAAATAGGCTGGGGTTGAATCTCCAATGGAGAAAAGCTCCTTGACCATGCCTCATCCCTCAAGCTTCGACGGGAGGAGGATCGGGCCATAAAGGCGATGGAATGATGAGAGTATCGTCGGAGAATGGATCTCAGGCTCTAGGAGCGAGATTGCCAATTACAATGGGAAGCTACTTGAGGTTCAGCTTTGCGTGCTACTGCTGCTCCATCATTTGTCGGAGTCGCTGCACAGCACTGATCGGTGCCTGAACCTAGCGAGCCAGGGCATTGAATGGTGGTGGGTCTAGTGTAGTCGGGGGTTGCACCACAACGGATCCGCGGACAGCATTACTTTGGCTGTGACGAATGGATTGTTGATGGGAGGTAGTGGAGTTCTATGATCTCATCCATACTATACTATCTTTTTTCTTGAAGGGGACTAAGATCCTTCTTCTAGCACTAATCTATTACCACAAGACTCCGAAAGAGTGCTGATGTGGCTAGAGTTGGATGTCATCTAGAATCCAAAATATCAAAAAAAAACTACATAGGAAGTCTACACTCATCGGGGGTGTTCTAGCGGGAGACCCTTTGATGCTTAAGTTAGTCAGAGCTTGGGATTAGTAGAGAATAAAGAAGAAAGGGTGTGGAAGAGCTGAGAGCTCTTCCCCTTATCCTCCTCCCAATTTAGCTTGCTTACCTCAGGATCTCCTTTATATCTCTTTTATATGAAGATTTAGCCCGTAGGCTGTTAGCGAAAATCTGTAGGTTTGTTAGGTCTGATTCTTCAGACCATTGGGCCACATTCTGACCATTTAATGGGGGAAGAATTTTGTCAACCAATTTTTGATTAAAGTCGTTAGTCATGGATGTCTGTCGCGGGCTTCACCCATGTGGCTAGTCAAGTCGGTGATCTGAAATGGGCATTGGGTTGAGGCCTTAGGCCCGCATATGATGCGGCTTAATCAAATAGCCATGGGCGCACCCTAAGGAAAGGTGTCAATCTAGTTGACAGGCCACCTCCACAACATAAAATATCTTATTTTGGAAAGACAGTTAGATTTGTGACACCGCACTTTAAGTTATCTTCTCTGATTTATATTTCAAGAGTCAAAAAGAAATGGAATAATAGTCGAACTCTTTAATCAAAAGATAACCAGATTACCTTTTTCTACTTCTTTGCTGATCCAATCACAATGCACCTAGTTTCCAGGTCTTCTTGCTGTGATCACTTTGAACCAAGAGGAGGACCGGATCATTTGGAAATCAAGAATAATGTCAAATTTCTACAACTTCTTTATGTTTATTCCTTAACACCAGGGGCATTAAATATAGGTTTGCATCCTCTCTTTGGAGCCTTTCTGTCTCTCTTAAAATTAAATATTTTCCTTGGTTGTTGAGGAAAAACTAATATTGGAGAGGTGATTAGAAAGAAACTTGGTAAGAACCTTAGTGGATGTGTATTGTGTAACCAGACTTTAGAGATAATAGATTATTTTTTTCTTGCTGCCACTTCTTCTCATCTATTTGGAAGATAGTGTGCTGGGCTCTTAAGGTACTATGTCCTCAAATATCTTTTAGTTACCTTTGTCTTGATGGGATTCAGAGAAACTTTTAGAAAAAGATTCAGTCGATTGTTCTTATGCTTCTTGTGGCTATTGCATGGGTGTATTGGAAAGAATAGAATTTTAAATTTTTTAATAAATATTTATCTATAGTGGTTGTAGCATCAGAAGGACTTTACATTGTCAATGACTGATCTATATTATGTACCCAAGATTTTCTTTCAAATTTTAGAAGAATTTGGGTGAAGGTTAAAAATATCCTTAGAGATCTTCATGAAGGCTAATATATATTTTTCTTCACTTTTTATTTAATAATATTTTATATACCGATCGTATTAACTTTTCTAAATCTTCTTTTCTTTCTCTTGTAATTTTTTTTCTAATTTTCAATAAAGGCCAGGTGGCTATTTTGCCTCCCTTTCATTCAAAAAACCTGTATCGCTGTCTCTTTCTCCAAGGGATGAAGTTGTACTTTTTCATTAATATTTGATTCTTCTAATCATATGATAACCATGGTATCTAAGGATTTAATTGAAAACATCGAGCAATTTAGTAATCATACTTTCGATTGTCTGTCTCTTTCACTCATATTTAGATAAGCCAATGAAGCAACTGATTGGTTAGCAAGACATGATAGAGAACATTGATTTGAATGATATCTCATCCATCTCTTACCTCTTTCTTTCCTCTGATTTCTCCTTGCTAGGGCTCCAACATTTCGAATGGTGACTTCGATAAGGGCCAAAAGCAAGCGAATATAGTGGAACGACATCCAATTCGGATTAGATTTGGATATAAATTTTTAAGCTCGATCCGATCTTTTGATCTGAATGTTTAACTGAGAAAAATGTTAGATGCAGATTTGAAGTAAGGCTAATAAAATATGATCCGATCCGCCAATTCGATTCGTATTAGACCCGCCATAAACGAATTTGGGTTTAGACTAAATAGATTTAGGTCATAAACAGGTTGATTCGTTTAATCCGTTTAATAGTTGGATTTGATTTGGATTTTAGATATCTGATCCATTTAATCTATTTAACCCATTTAATATTCAAGTCGGATTGAGTCAGATCACTCATTTAACCTGTTTAATCTATTTAAAATTTATTTAACTTATTTCTGATCTATTTAATCTGATCTGTTTAACCTGTTTAATCCGTTTAAAATTTATTTAATCTGTTTAAAATCTACTTAATCTGTTTTTAATATATTTAATATGATCTGTTTAATCTATTTAATCCGTTTAATTTAATTTAATTTATTTAATAAATAAATTAAAATGAATCGATTCAAATTATTTGTTTAATAAATATATTAGATTCATATTGAAATTTTTGATTAGTTTGATAAATAAATCAAATTTAGATCGATGATTTTCTGCCTGCTTCGATCCGTATTAATCCGGTTGGTATATGATCTGATCGGATCGAATTGCCACCCCATTTAGGACAGGGATATCTTTGATTTTCACGAAACCGGATTCGGATTCGGATTATCCGTTTTAATATATACAGTATATAAATATAGCGTATAGGTTCGGGCCCGATCCAGGCGAAACCGATCCGCGTTCCACCGATCCCGTTGCCGATTTCCTTCGTTTTCCAAGTCTTGAGGTATAGGCCGATAGGGTTGGCTCCCCCTCCGCACTCCTTCCCTCCTCTCAAGTGGCGACCGGCGATCGGCAAGGAGCGACGTTCCTCACTGGCGAGAGGAGCATCCAGACCCGCGGTACAAGCATCCAAGCGCGATACCAGGTACACAAATATTGAATCTTGGTCTCCTTTTTCTGTTTCCGTGTTTGTTTTGATGATTTATTGGCTGGGAGTTGGGAGGTTGCGGGGTTTTAATCGATGAGGTAGCGTGGATTTCCTGGTTTGGACGGGTTTTTTAGAGGGGTTTCCAAGGGAATTATGATGAACCTACGGCAGCCGGTGGCTGTCATCACGGAATGGAGCGGGACTCCACGATTTGGCATTGATACCAATTACTAATCGCATGCCTTCTCTATCGGTGCTGCGTTTGTTGTTGGAATCTTCGTTTCTTCTTCCTTAGTTTTTTTTTGGTTCTCGTCCTTCTCCTTGCTGCCCTAACCCTAGGCGGTGCTCTCGACCTCGCCTTGCGGTTTGGTAGGCTTTTCGTTCTCGAATCTTTCAAATTTCTTTCCCCATCCGTTTACCATAAGATCATGTTTGTAGCTTTTGTAATTCTGCTTGGTTTATTTGTTCCTCCTCGTTTTTCTTCTATCTCCTTTCTTTGTAGAAAAGAATTTGGAATTCGTTCAATTTACTTTTCTTTTGTGGCGTTAAGTTGTTATTAGTTCTGCTGTTTTTTACCAGTTTTTCCATCTCCAGATATTCTGGCTTTCAGACATGTTTGTTTTTGATGTTGTTCTTTGGAAAAACTTGTTAATGATGAGAATTAAATTTTTTTTTTCAGCATCAAAATCGTTATTTTCGTCACCAGCATCTCTGTGTAATCGAGGTTTTGGGAGGGTTACTCCTTTCTGGCTCTTTGGCAACAATTATGGAAATGGAATTGGGTGAAATAAGGATGGAGCAAGATGAAGCACGGTTTGGGAAGGGTTCTTTAGAAAGAGCAGCTAGGGATGAAGAGATGGATGAACTGGAAGATTATGGTGGTGATATGGGGATTGATGGCATTGGAAAAGAAGATAATGATAATGGTAGTAGGGATAAGGGGAAGTCCAGGGAGTCAGGAAAGCATAGGAGCAAAGAAGGAAGGAAACGAAGGCGAGAAGAGAAGGAGCATGGAAACCGAGATGGAGAAAGATCGAAGGTGAGGGAGAAAGAGGAGAGAGATTCAGATAGATATGATGCAAAGGATAAGGATAGGTTTGAGAATAGTAGGGAGAGAAGGAAGGAGGAGAGGTTGGAGTTTAATAAAATATAGACTATGAGAAGGAACGAGATCGGGATAAAGAAAGGAGCAGAGATAAGGTACGGGAGAAGGATTATGACCGGGATAAGTATAGAGAAAAGGAGAGAGACTTGGAGCGTGGGAAAGAGAGAGGGAAGGAGCTTGACAAGGAAAGGGAGCGAAGTACCGATCGGGAGCATGATCGCGGTTGGGACCGTGGAAAAGAAAAGGAAAGGAGTGTGAGAAGGATAGAGCGGGTGAGAGGGAAGAGATTTGATGCGAGAATATGATCGAGGGAAAGAGCGGGAGAAGGTACATGACCATGCGAGAGATAGAGATAAGGATCGTGAGAGAAGTAAAATTCGTGAGAGGGATCATGAGAAGGATGTAGAGAAGGAGTTGGATAGGGAAAGAGGAAAGGAGAAAGATCATGAGAGGGGGAAGGACAGAGATAGGGAAAGAGAGAAGGACCGGGATAGGTTGAAGGACAAGGAAAGAGAAAAGGACAAAATTAAAGATAGGGAAAGGAGAAATTAAAGATAGGAAAGGAGAAAGAGAAGGTAAGTTGGAGAAGGTCAGAGCCAAGGAGAAATCCAGAGAGAAGGAAATAGATATAAGGGATAAAGAAAGAGATGGTAGAGCTAGGGAAGGTGAAAAGGATGAGAAGGTAAAGGCTGATGGTGGGAATAGTAGAATTGCAAGAAAGGGAGAGGAAATTCAAGATAATGAAGGTGATTTAACACATAATGAAAAGCCAATTTCTTCGACATCAACTTCAGAACTTGAAGAGCGTGTAACAAAGTAAGCAATCCTTTTTTCCTGTAGCTATATTCATTTCACCTTATTTATAGTCATACTTCTCATTTTTTATTCATTTTGTTGTAGCAATGATAACTACATTGACGATGCTTTCTATATGATTTAGATTGTAATATATAGTTTCTTATTGTTGTGTGATATTCTCATGTTTAGGAGTCCATTTTGTTAGTTTTAGTTGTGGACTTAGCCTGCTTGAAAATTTGGAGTGTTTCATGCTTGAACATAAGCATCATCTATTTGTTTCAGCTTCTTTATATGCACATGCATAATTCTAAATATTGCACATTTCATTTAGCATTTTAAACTGGATATTCATTTAAAATTGTTCCATTATTTTTATGTTGATGCAACGGAAACGATAATATGGGGCATGATTATTATAGGTAATGTTGATCTTTTGGTTTTAATCATGGCCTTTCAAGTTCTCTTCTTGAGGTGTTATATTATTTTCTCCTTCTGCTTATGTAACCATGCTTAGGGGAAGAAAGGATATTGGTGCCTCTAAATCACATTAATTGCTAGCTGTTTTCTCTTTTTGTTGGTTTTCTGTCCATTAGTTTGATATGTATCCTATTTGTTACATATTTCTCATGTCAGTCCCATTCGTTCTTCATGGATGGAGATATGAGTTTTATAGACAATCAGGTCTTTTCTGTAAAGTTGTGTTTGTTCTTATTCCCCTATGGAACCTAGCAAGAGCGATTTTTTACATAATTCTTTTGACATCTTAGTTTGAGAATGCGATGGAGGCCTTGCTGTAGGACTAATTCCTAAGCAAAATGAGATAAGCTAGTCATTGTCTAAGTTATGCACCTTAACTTCTTGAAATTTTGGTTTTGCTTCTTAGAATTCACGATGTTTGCATGTTCTTATGACCAGTAGGATATAATGAACTCATTCAAATGCCAATGAAAACAGTTATCAGCAGTTACATAAAATTTACTGGTCAAGAGCAACCTTCTTGGAATTGTATTGTGTGAGTACTTATCTAATGAGCTTTTAGTTAATTAGGAGGGGCAAAGAAATGTTTTATGATAAAACCCTGAATATGAGAGAGACAAAGTAACTTTACAATTATTTCTTCTTCTTCTTCTTCTACTTCTTTTTTTTTCCCTGCATGTCTGCCTCAAAACATCTATGACATCTGATGAAAAAATAATCTTCTTTTCGGATGGTTATCTACAAAGCCCTATAATTCGTTGTTCATGATTACCAATAGAAGAACTCCATTATCTTCATCCTTTGCATGGATACTATGATACAAATATGATGTAACACGTAGTATTAAGTGGTGAGCTTATGGAGTTCTATCTGCTTGGACTGATAGGCAAAGAATATGCTTGGGGACCAAGAACTCGTGCATTCCCAGTCTGTTGGATTCCTTTCTTTTCATGATACACGATTCTCTTTTGAGGAAGGTCAGACAACAACTCTAATCTAAACCACATTTTTTCAGGCATCCTCTATAGTCCAGTGAGCATCAAAACTCATGATCTTTCAACCTTTTTTGTACTTATATGTCACCGACAATATGTATGGAGCATCTTTTCAAGGATGAAGCTTTATATGATCTTAGTTGTGATCATAGACCTTCGTTCAAAACAAGGCTTTAAATCCCATGGGATGGTGTTGTCCCAATTTTTCAATGAAACGGGATACGCCGTTGTCCTACCTCGTCCTGACACTTGGGATGGGGGGTGTACCAAGACGTGCCATCGGAACTTGGATCCTTGGTTCAAAGCACTTACTCTTTCATTTCATGCACTATTTTCTACCTTTTTTTGGGTGATAATGGTGATGATGGTTGCCTCATCATAGATGACAACATTTACCCTATCCTAACACTAGACAATAGCAGTGATATTTCCCAACTTCTCAAATTCCCACAATAACCCTAGTTAGATTCCTCCCTTTGAGGTTTAAACCATTGCTGGATTTTGAGGAGGACTCCAGGGCGGAATCTCTCATTAAGTTGGGATTTTAAAGGAGGAAACTCTCCTTAAGTTAGAATTTTTATGATTCTCTGTATAATAAAAGTCCCACATCTTATAACATCTAAATTTATAGTGATTTGTTGGTCATACATCCTGTTTGGCATGGTTGCTAGTTCTTAGTTTTTTTTAAAAAATGCTGAAATCAATGTGGAACAGGTGTTTGGTAATCCAATTTTCATTTTCAGTTTTTTTTAGAAACCAGCAACTAGTTTCTGGAATGAAAACTAGAAATGTGATTTTGACTTTTTTTGGAAATTGGCAACTGCCTGCCACCATCCTCACCCAGCAGCCACCACCGGCCGCCTCCACTCATTATGGGCCATTGTTGGCTGGCACTTGTCACTGGTTGCTGCTGCTAGCCATTGCTCGTTGCCTACTACTGCTATCGGCCATCACCGACCACTGCTTGCTTCTCACTGCCACCTACTAATGTTGCCATGGTTCACTGTTGGCCACTGCCCACTGCTGGCTATTTTGCGGCCTCCCGTTGATGTTGGTTCTCATTGGCAGCCACCCCCACCGCCTGCCGTCATCGCCAGCCATCCCCCATTACCCACTGTTATTGCCATCCACCTCTCGCCACTTGTTGTCATCACCATCTGGCATGCACCACCACACACTACCACTGCCACATGTTGCCAGCCATGATCACCATTATCTCTGCCACCATCACCATATTCGCTGCCAAACAAATTTCATGTTTTTGGTTTACAAAAAAGAGAAATTGGTTTGGTTTTAAAAATACGAAAACTGAAGACCGGCAATCATGCCAAATGCTACCTAAGCTTATCTTGATTAAAAAAATGTACAAGTACTAGTTAAACAATTTCACCAGGAAGTCATATTAGCACTTAAACCATGTTAAAATCTTTTAAAAATTTATTGTCAAAAATCTTTTAGTAGTAATAATATGCATTTGCATGTGCAGTAGAACTAGTGTTTAAAAAGCTCCATATTATATTATGTTGATAAAATGGAGAGGCCTATATTTGGACCCAAACCTAGCTGATTTGCTAATTCGGTTTGGCTAGGTTGGGCCCTTGAAGAAGCTACAGGCTTGCTGGTCAATCAGGTTTGGAGAAATTAAACAAATTAAATATATGCCTAGACCTTGCTCAATATTTTTACACCATGATTGCGATGAGTTAATGAGTTGGGTTGCATCTGCCATTTCGGTTTGATGGCTTGATCATGGAGGTGATTTGGAGTAGAGGTGTAAGTGGAGGGTGGAGGTTGGTAGGCTTGCAGCAGCAGCCTTGAGGAGAAGAAAATGAAGTTATAGGGAGGTAGAGGAGGATGGAGATTGGTGAAAAGAGAAATAATAGATGTAATGCCAAGTGATGAAGAGGGAAGGAGGTTGGACGGTGCAGGTTTTATATTTTTTCATTTTTTCTTCTTTTTTCTTAGTGGTAGATAAGGTTTTAAATCCTGTGGGATGGGGCTGTCTCGATTTTCTCATAGAATGGGACGCACCGCCGTTCTGCCTTATCCTGATGCTTGGGATAGGGGATGTTCTAAAATATCTCGATTGGGATGCTGAGATACTAGTGAGACGGTCCTATCTCGATACATGGGATGGTATCCCATCCCAATGTCCCGTGGGACATCCTGCCGGAACTTGAATCCTTGGTGGTAGATGCGTGCAGGTTGGGTGAATCATGCACTAACTAACTCTAGACTCGTTCATAATTTAGATTGGGTTAATTTTGGGTGGTAAAAATTAATTACACCAGGGTTGACAAGACCTAACTAACCGATGGTTCTAATATTTTAACTGGAATATTTAAGAAAGCTGTTCAAAGTCTGCCAATCCAATTGCTGATCTAAAGACAGAGTCTTAGTGCTGCTTTATTAGACTCTTTAGATCCGCATGCCTTCACCTTCTAAATCTTGTATAGCTTCTAACATGCTTCACCAGAAATAGACAAACCTATCATTAGTGGCCTCATCTGAAACCTTAGTTCTTTTCAATACTAGTTGATGGCCTCGACACTTTTAAAATATATAGTATTTAATCCCCTTCCGAAGCCAAACGACGTTCAACCTCTACTTTTGTGAGTGCTTTTTTCTTTTGACCTCAATCGGATAACTATGTCACTGTCTCTTTCTCCAAGGGGTGAAGTTATACTTTTTCATTAATATCTGATTTCTCTATTTCCTATAGTTTTGTTTTGCATGTGCTCGATTTCCTTTAGCAATTTATGGTAGACTTTATGTTTAAACTTAAATTGTGTTCGTTTTGAGATCTTCATGTCGGTTTGAACTGGATCCTGTCTAGAATGTTGATTGAACCCCTATCGAGAATTGGCATTTTAGAATCAAAGGAAGCCCTCAAGGGCATTTCAGTCCTCAATTTTAGTCTTCCTTTCCTTTCTTACTTTTGAATCTAATGTGACTGAGTTAAAGGCCTAGCTTTTTTTACACAAAATTTTTGTTTTTTTGGATTATTTGCTGAAATTTGTGTTTAGTTGTGGTACTGCTGACCATGATCATTTATATGCCTATTTTCTTCATGACTTGTTCTTGCTACCAATTAACTTAAACCCCACTGATAAAAGAGTGGCTAAGTGGCTCCTCAATTTAAATTAAGAGTATCATAATAAGGCTGTGAACTGCATCTACAGTTTGTCAGTTGGATGGGTCCTCCTTTCCCTTATAGGTGCACAAAAGGCTGAGGAAACAAGCCGAAAAAAAGATAGGGAAAAAGCAAGCAGCTATATCAAAGAGTTGGCTGGCTCTTTTTATCCATCCTAATTTCTTCAGCCCTTTCCTTTTTCTTCGTTTGGTGGCTGTTGATTGAAGGTGAGTCTTTTAAGATTTCTTTTAAGGTCTTCTATGGTTTAAAATAGTGTAAGATATTAGCTAATAATCTCAGCTTTTGTGGAAGCATAATGAGATTTCTGCCTTGTCTTCTTCACTCTTCTCCCTTCACTTTTCCTTGTTTAGGTCAATCTCCATCAACTTAGGACTTATTTAATAACCTTGAGAAATCTATTTGTTCCCTTGTCATAACTTGCCGGAAAATACTCCAAAACTTATATTTGGAATTAAAAAATTAAAGTTCCCATGGAAGGCCCAGCTAGAGCTCGTACCACATAGATGTTTGTGCCATTTATTGTTGCAAAATTTTTTTGACTAATAACAATATCGGCAATCTTCAACTTGGGGCACCACATCTGTTTTTGGACTCTTGCTTCACAGTCATACGCATATTGTGCTTCCATGACACTTCGACTATAGAACTCTTCTAGGTTTGGTTCAGTTTCTTTATATAGGTTTGTGTTAGTTTTCTCGTCACTTCAGTTTCCATCCAATCCTTTATCTGCTTCCTACTTTCCTCTAGTTGACTTCGCAAAGAATTGAATTTGTATGACATTTTAACATCTCTAGTTGTGGAAGCTTCCAATTGGCATAAGTTTAGTAGCTGGTTGCGGCACAGACTCTAGAACTTTGCTTCTAGCTGGACCCACTTCTTGGTGCTTCCAATTGAATTGTCAACCGAGCTTTTTTTTTTCTTATTCTCTTCCTCATCTTCCTCTTCTTTTTCTTGCTTCTTACATAGCATGATTAACTTTGAAGCTGCACCATAGTGTTTTGTCATTTATACTATCAGTGCCATAGATACCATATCAGTGAGTTGCTTAAACCTCATGATTGTTTCTTAGATGCTTTTCATGTCAGTTATTTTCGGAGGCACACTTGTTTCCTTGCCCTCTTATGTTATTCTATTTAAGTTTAAACCATGGTCACCTGTCTAAATATGTTAACACTGAAGTTGAAGTGTTCTATCTATTATTTTTCTCCAGCTTTAATTCTTAGCAATCAATAATTGCATGAGATAGAAGTTCTTGATGCCTAACAAATGCCAAGATTGATCACCTTTTTGGATTCTTCTGATTCACAACTTATAAACATCATATCGTTATTGATTATAGGAATTGCTTAAGGTTAAATGCAATCTTGGTTCAAAAGAAAGTACTTTCAATATTTTGTTATTACGTTATCCAAGAAACTGGTTGTCGCATGGCCATTACGGCTTTGGTTGGGCATATTGATAACAATAGCAACACATCAAGAACATTGATCAGCATTGCCCTTGGCCACGGATCACCTATTGTGTGACCCCATAGTGACAGATTGGTGGTTCATAAAATGCCCGTGTGAAAGTTTGCTAGAGCATTTGTATGGTGTATGACATATGCTTTTTCAAAAAATATATCTGCAACATATGCATGATGTCAGGACATGGAACCATGATGAACATTGTTGGGCATACATGATAAAACTCCAAAGTTGCTGATGTAAGTTGTTATATCCTCCTACACTTGATTCACCTCTTCTTCTAGTTTCTTTATGTATGTGGTTTACCGTACTTATGCATGCAATGTATACTCTTGCTGATACTTTGAATTTTTAGAAGCAAGAGATACCCTACTTTGGTTCAGTTAAGACATGAAGTTCAGAATCTTATCTTTGATCTTCCAAGGCCAGCAAAAATACTGTTAGTTCACCTTCAAGATTGGGTTTATCTTTGATCTTCCAAGGCCAGCAAAAATACTGTTAGTTCACCTTCAAGATTGGGTTTTCTTTCTTTCTTCTTAAAAAAAAAAAAAACTTTCAGGCTATAAGAGTTCAAATTTAGAGGAAGGCTCTGGTCAAGGTGCACGTCTTTCATAGAATTTATAAATCTTAGAAGTTAGATCTCCCTATGTGCTATTGGGCATTAGCACATTACTCCCAGTCATGAGCAATGGTGAAGCCCAGATAGGCATTGGGCAGAATCGAAGAGTGAAGAAGGGTTTTGCTTCCTCTTTTGTTATTTGGCTTTAAAAGGTGGTCTGGAAGCTTAGTCTCAATCTATACGAAGTGTCAATTGTTTTTCCTTTGGTTTCATCGATTGACAAGACAGGATAATTTTCATCATCTGGCTTGAGCAAGAATAAGGAATGACAGAACTAGATGGTAGATACATATAAAATCATTTTGTTAAATATTCTGAATCCAAGTTCTATGTACTTTGTCATGGTCATTTGAAGGATTTTTAATAGTAATACCATAGTCTGCTATACCGCCCATACTAGTACAGTGTCTTGTACCGTACCGATACTTAGAATGATGTCTTTACCGTATCATGCCAAACCATATACAGATAATGTAATAAGATGGTACCGGTATGGGGTCCGATATTGAGATGGTGAAACTTGAGTAGTATGGTTGCATTAGCGTATTAAATGAAATTCTCATAAATTATTTTGCTGCATTTTTCTTGAAGTTGTTTGAGTTCTCTGGATCAGCTAAATAATTTGTAAGGTTTCTGCCACATGTACATTTGTTTGCAGGTACACAAGTAATTTTGTATGCTTGTGCTATTTGTACATTTTGTTTTTCTGGATGTTGAACCATAAAGAAGACCTAAGAAGTTGCATAGTATCAGGAAACCACTTTGTGCTCTTAACTATCATAAAGCTTGCTTCATTATGCTGTGTGTGTGTGTGTGTGTGGATCATGCTGGAAAGTAAGGATTTTACATGCAGTTGAAAATTTAGAGATGTTTGTAAAATGAAAATATAAATGTTGGATGTGATCACCAAGGTTTAAAATATCTGTGTAAAAATGTTTAGAGATGCCTACTTGTGTATCAAGTCTTGTCCAGATCAAATGTTATATTGTACTGAAATGTTTATTGATAATTTGATGTACAGACAACATATGAGTTGTTATTTATAGGAATTTATATATTGTGCATCATCCCAAAAGATTTGAATTTTTTATTTTACAAACCTCATCCTTGAATATGGCAATGGGTGCAAAGTGCTCTCTTTCCACCCTATCCAAGAAGTTCTCTCTCTCTCTCCCCGCACCCTTTTGACATGTCTTCATTCAGCTCTTTCCTCGTCAATCTCCACTTGCTAATGCAAATACACAAATGGTTATTATAATAGACACTCATGCAATTAACTTTTATGAGTTTGGCTGAGACACTTGAACATGAGAGTGATTCAGCAATTATTGAAGATCAGCTGTTTTGGCCAAATTGAGGGTGCAGTGTGTTCATGAGCCAGCCCAAAAGTTATTTAGATCACTATTGTTGGATCGGTGGAGGGCTCAAATCACAATATTTGACTAGTAGCTGTATATGGGCCCAAATTTTAGCTGTTAGGAGTGTTAATAGGGCATGTTGAAGAGAATCAAGCTGTTAAGATTTGGCTCAACTATTGGGATTCCGATGCGCAGTGGAAGATGAGATTAAAATTTTTACATGAATTCAACGATTGAAAACACACAATCTGAATCCAAAATCAAGATCACCTGGATGATTATAATTAAATACAAACCAAGGAGCAATCAAATAAGAAGGAGGATATGGATACCTTCAAGAAGACCTTAGATCGTTTCTTGCTTGATTGATTTCCACAAGGCATCCAAGCGGATGCCCTCCAATGCTTAGGCCACACAAGAACCGACCAAGGACCCCTCCCTCAATTCTTTTCCTGAATCCATTCTCAAGGAATTCAGTCCCTCCCCTCTTTTTCTTCTTCCCTTTTTGCCGTGAACTCTTCTTGGGCGTGAAGGGTGTTAAGAGTTATTTGTGAAGGTGAGGCGTGAAGCCTCTTATAGGGCGTGAGCCCCTCTTGGGCGTCACTTCTTTGACGCGTTAACTTTAGATGTGAAACATCTCTTTGCATGATTTCTTAAGGGGCGTGAGGTTTTCATTTGGACACGAGGCATGAGAGATTAGTTGGCATCGACCCTTTGACATGTCAAACCTTTGATGGATCAAAGTTGTTAGGCGTCCAAACTCTTTGGCATCAAACCTTGACTGTCTAAGCTTTTGAGGGATTAGTTAGGGTTTGACATGTGCTAGCATGCTTATAGCGCTCTCTTGGATTTTACATAAATCCATAATCTTAGTCCTTGATAACGATTTCATAAATGTGTGACCTATTGGGCTCCACATCTAGCCAGCAGTAAGTTCAGACTCATATCTATCTAACTTAATTAGAACTCTTCTAATTAATTAAGACCAAAACATGTTAAGCCCAAGTGCATCAATTAATTAGAACTCTTCTAATTAATTGCTGAATTAAATTCTTTAATTTATAAGAACCTACAAGTCAAAATTGATGTCTGGTAACGTATTATGACTATCCGAAGATGTGGAATTTCAGTGGAATAGCCAAAATATCCTTTGTGGAAAGTTACTATGTAATTTAATCCTTCGATCACGCAACATTCCAGATAAGCTAGGGGTATGGAATTATGTCAAGCTAAAATATTTATCCATATGTACCTCAATCTAATGATGATGACTTGGTTGATGAAATATTAGAAATTATTTCTAATTTTCATCCTGCTCTGGTCAAATTTTTTGAGTCATCATTCTATGAGATTATATAGGATGTTTTCTTCCTTTACAAGGAGTGACCGATTCTTTGTTGACCACTCACATCCTTCATGCACACTTTATCATGCTCAGAACATCCCATACGTTTCAGAGAGTCATGTTAAGATATGGACTAAGGCATAGATCCATATACACAAGGTACGATGGTGATCTCAAGTCTAAGGATCACTTGCACCACTCTTACCAAAGAATCATCTTTTGACATGCTAGTAAGACTCAATCAGATGTTCTTTCTGCGGATCAGTTCAATGAACTTATTCTCTAATGAGCACTTACATCCTTGTATTAGCGTTTTCACTCAAGTAATTGTGAGATCAATCATCTTCTCCTTTGAGCATACATAGGATGTATCAGTTTTATTGGTATCATTGATCCTCGACTTAATGATCCAATGATTGAAAATGTTTTGGATTGGGGCTATCAAGATTTAGGTTTCACTGGCATGATGTCATCATGGCCTTAAAACATTATTCTAATCTATGGGATTCATCTTAATCTTAATTAAGTCATAAATGAGATAATAAGATACAGCATATGATGAAACACAATGCATTATATCATAAATAATCAATGTCATATACATGAGTAGGAAGATAAAACAGAAAAGTCTCATCACATCATTTATGCAATTGGTTTGCAAGGCACTATTCTTTCATCAACAAAAGAGCTTGCTCTCCAAGACTTTACTAACAGATTATAAAAATCTTGGTGAGGCTACAGATTTTTAAATTTATAGAATCTCTCGAGATCTTAACTTTAATCGTCTTTACCTATAGAAATTCATGAAAATAGCATTATATTCTCAAAATCTCTAAAAATCTTTTCTATCTCCTGAAATTCTAGCTGTGATTACATTAAACACTCTAGGAAAGCCGTAAACATCTATTTCTAGATTGATTTCTTAGTACCACACCGATCTTTAAACTTTAGAATGAACTTGAAAAACTTCAGATTTTTCCTTATTTACTCCTATTTCCATCTAGTGCAGAGTAAATGGTTAATGTGGGATGAGATTTAGGACCTGCAAATGTCCAGGCTGCAAATGGTTTGGGTGGGACCAGGGCATGCTTGACTCTGACTTGACCCAATTTCATATTAGGACCATGATGTTGGACCTGGATCCAACCCATTAGCTTATTGGATTGGGTCAGATCAGTTCCATGGAAGAATTTTAGACCCAATGGGTTATTTGGGTCGGGTCAGGGTCAACTATGACCCTGACCCAGCCCGAATTGTTCAATTTTGGCTCGAGATTGGGTTGGGTCCAGTTAGCAATTTGAGTCAAACATCTAGCTATTCCTTTATAGCTAAAATATAATAATTGATAATTAATATAAGATCACTGAAAGATTTAAATATAACTTAAAAGGGCCCACTTAAATTCAAATATCATTTACTACTAATTTCATCCAAGTAATTGATCATTCTTAAGTTTACAAACGATGATTTTTAAAATATATATCATATACTTGAGAGCATTATAAATAAGAAACCACCAGAACAAGATGAGGATGTAATTGTTAAAAATGAAAAAGAGGAATTCGTTTCATACTGATTTCATTCACTGAATTGGGAAAGATATTGAGAGAAGGAAAAGGAGGTTTATGTGATTCGAGTTTTTGGGTGGGTTGGGGCACATTGTTCATTGACCAAAATTTGATTCGGCTGACATATGGGCCAGGTTGGGTTAAAAAAACAAATCTCGAACCCAATCTGGAATTCAGATTAGGTCCAATTTTTGAACCTGACCAACCCCACGGTTCTTCAAATGCAGACATTTCGGGTCTATCAGGTTGGGACTTGGGTCGGTCATGTGGTGATCTGATCCATTCGCAGTCCTAATCCTCAGGTTTCATCATCATGTTCATGCAGAAAATCCTAGTAGTCTGGCATCATTGTGGATCGTGCTTTGGGAAAGATCAAACAAGCATAGGTTAAGGTTTGTTGGGCATCAAACCCATCTATCATATCGATTTCTTTCTGGGATCCATATCACCAGGTGGAGGTTGCAGAGCAGTCTTGCTGTTCTTCTACAATCCCAAATGTATGGGCATTACTGATACATGTTACTAATCCAACTTGGGTGCCAGACCATATCTTCCCTCCATTCTGTAATATACGGGCACATAATTTTAGCTCCATGTACATTTTTTCCCTCTCCTACATCTGATCGATGTTTGGTATCTTGTTCCACAACATCTACTATACCTAGGAGTCACTCTCGTAAAGAGATGCATTTTGTTTATTGATGGTAGTGGCCTATATTGTGCTGATTGTTATGATACAGTTTTGTGTGATGCTATATGTGAAAACTGGGCTTCATTTTGTTCTCAGTTTGTTTTATCAATATGCTCATAACTCGTTATTTTTGGACTTCCCCTTGTATCTCAGAGAAACCACAGCTTTTTCCAAAATCCAATGCTTACTATTTGTGGTGCACATGCTTAGATCCTGTATATATGCATTTAATATGCATTATTTTCAGTTGGCTAGATTATTTTAATATAGGTTGAAAGTGTTAATGCTTGAGTGCTCAAGGGAGAAACAAGAAATTTCTCCTTTGCATCTGAAATTCATGAATTGCAAGCCTTTGTTAGCATGAACTATGATATCTGAATACAAGTTATGTAGGGCCTGTTTGGTATCATTGTGGTTTTGGTTTTCATTTTTTTCTAAAAGAAATAATAAATGTGTTGGTTGGGAGCAACGTTTTCCAATTAATGTAGCATTAAAAAAAACACGCTGGCTGTTCCCTAAACGCTAAAAGTGGTTTTAGGTTTTAGTTTTTTTTCACGCTTAAGGTTGGAGGACATCACCGTGGAAATGGCCCCAACCCGGCCAACATGTGCGTGTGCTGCCTCCGCTCCCATGTCGACATCATCGAGGGCCTCCCCGCTGCACCACCATCGTCCACTGCCTCGAGTGCCGCAGATACCTCCACCCCTCACGCACCTGGGTCCCCGCCAACCCTGAGTTGAAGGAGCTCCTCTCTTTCAGCCTCCACCGCCTCAGCAAACCCCTCACCCAAGCTCCTCGTCTGGACCGACCCCCACTCCAAGTGCCTCTGCCTCAAGCCCGCATCCGCCGCGAGGTCCTTCGCGGCGCCATCCTCAAGCAATCCCACCTCATTGACCTCACCGTCCACCACTAGCTCTGCTCCCCTGCTCCCGCACCCACCCCGACCCTGATCAGTGGCTCGCTGCCATCCAGCTCTGCCAGCACGTTGCCCACCGCCGTATCTTCTTCTTCCTCCAGTAGCTCATCCTCCACGGCACCGCCGCCCGCGCTCTCCGTATCGCCAAGAATGATCGTAGCCTCGACTTCTTCTTTGGCAACCGCTCCCACGCTGCCAAGCTCGTTGATTTCATCTCTGGCGTCGTCCCTATCCGCTCCCGCTACGACAAGCAGATCGAGCACTTGAATGGACAAGGAATGAAGGAGGAGAGGAGGCAGAGAATGAGGGGGAATAGGAGGAGGGCGGATTTCGCCATATTTTGGGGGGAGGAGATGGGAAGAGAAAAGAGTTTTAAACAGGTTTTAAAAACATAATACAAAAAATAGAAACAGTTTTGGTTTTTAAAACAGAAACCAAAACATGAAATGATACCGAACGTTACCGTAGTTATTAAAATAGGTATATAAATACAGACCTACTTGGTGCATTAAATGACTCAAGAATCCCAAGTCAGTTGCTGGTGGCAGCATGATTCTTTTTCTTTCCTTTGTTTTTTGGTAAATTTCTGGTGATATTTTGGCTTTCTGCATCTTCATCATTTTGGCTTTCTGTTTGGTTGATAGTAGATTTGTATCACTTTAATGAAGCAGACCTGACCTAAACCCATTAGTACATTGTCTGATCCAACTGAGCTCATGTGCTGGGTCAGCCATTTAGGACCCACTTGCATCTCTACCTCTAGCTACTATATCTGATGCTATCTCATCTCCTATTAACCTGATTTTATTGAGGTAACTGGAGGTCTGAATTTGCTTATTCCTGAGTGAATTAGCTTTTAATTGAATTTATATTTTCTTTGTGATTTGAGCTTCATCTTAAGAGCTTTTTATCTAGTTTTGGATTGTTTCAAGTATCCATTGTTTGTTTTGTTTTGGTTTTTTTTGCACTTTGCATCTATGTACCGTAATTGCTAACCTATTGGAAGCAAAATTTTCACTCTTCCATGTTGTCAGCCTTAGATACTTCATGGGATAATGCTATTTCCAGAAAGCCCCTTCCTATTAGTATATTATTAAAAGTGTATTTCTCTTTTACTGGAAAAATATGCATTTCTTAATCTTGTTTTGTGCACTTGTGGCTAAGACTAAACATATCTTTTCAGAATGAAGGAAGAAAGGCTAAAGAGAAAACCTGATGGTGGTTCTGAGATCTCATCATGGGTTAACAAAAGTCGGAAGCTAGCGGAGAAGAGGAATGCTGAAAAGGAGAAAGCCTTGCGTCTTTCAAAAGCTTTGGAGGAGCAGGTTACAGTTTACATGTTTGTTTCCTAAATTCTTTTATTGGGTTGCTTTTTGTTACTTATCAGGCACATTTACTTTCTCAGGATAATATTTTAGCAGAAAGTGAAGATGAGGAGGCAACCGGGCACAGTGGAAGTGATGTTTCAGAACTCTTAATATATTCTTGTTGTTTACTGTGTTATTCATGTTATTTAAGTTGCACCTGAAATACTACTTCTGTTTGTATGCTAAATGATCAATTTGACTCTTGTATGTGAGTTGAATTTGCTGAAGAGGATTAATCTTTATGATGATCTTATTTGTTCTTATTCCTGTATTCAGATGATTTAGCGGGAGTTAAAATTCTTCATGGCCTTGATAAAGTAATGGAGGTGGGGCAGTTGTTTTGACTCTCAAAGATCAGAGTATCCTTGCAGATGGTGACATCAATGAAGGTAGTGGAATATTACCTTTACTGGAAATTTCTATTAGTTACTTTCTACTTAGTATCCCTGAGGTAATTATGTAATATCTGAAACAGACGCCGACATGCTGGAAAATGTGGAGATTGGGGAGCAGAAGCAGAGAGATGAGGCTTATAGAGCTGCAAAGAAAGAACTGGACTATATGATGACAAGTAAATCTGCTATGATAGAATGCGTTTTCTTGTGATACCTCTGCATCCTCTGACTTTCAACTTCTTTCTGACTGTAGGTTTAGTGATGACATGGGGTCACGGAAACCAATACTTCCACAATATGATAACGAGATTGAGGATGAGGTAATTATCTTGTTGTTTTGGCAGATATGCTGCATAAGCTTTCTTCATGATCTTTTCTTTATGCTTTCCTTTTATTGCCTTTTTCTTTTCAGGGAGTAACATTGGATGAAAGTGGGCGCTTCACTGGTGAAGCAGAGAAGAAACTAGAAGAGGTATTTCCGATAATATTCTTCCATGCTTATTGTGCTTATTTACCCGATAATTGTGCTCGGTAACTTTTCTAGTTTGCTTAACGAATGGCTGCAATTGACTCTGGTAACATAACAATCTTGTTTTCTCTCTATTTTCCTCATGAATTTGCATGTTAGAGCAATTGATGATAGATATAGCAGTTGTTTTACCTTCTTACACATACTCTTATTTAGGCAAGTGTTATAATTGGACTCCTGATGAACCACAATTGCTATAATTGGATTCCTGACCAGTGACCAGGAATAAAATCTAGTAACGCTCCAATTTTATGGCATAATTACAGGAGCCTCAAGCTGAACACCATTAATTTCTTGCAAGCAGAAAACTAATTAATTACTAAAATGAGTTTTACGTACTTGAGTCATGCTAACTTTCAAAGTGGATTCAACTTTTTTCTTATATGAGCTACTTTATTTGTCAGCTCCGGAAAGAATTGAAGGTGGTATTATTAAACAAACTATGAAGATCTTACTTCTTCAGGCAAAAGCTCATCAGATTACTATACTCCTGATGAAATGCTTCAGTTTAAGAAGCCAAAGAAAAAGAAGTCCTTGAGGAAGAAGGAGAAGTTGGATTTGGATGCCCTTGAAGCAGAAGCTATCTCTGCAGGATTGGGTGCTGGGGATCTGGGTTCCAGGAATGATTTGAGGAGGCAGACTGCCAAAGAGGAACAGGCGAAAGCTGAGGCTGAAATGAGAAGTAATGCATACCAGTCAGCAATTGCTAAAGCAGAAGAGGCATCAAAAGCTCTGCGACAGGAGCAAACTTTAACTGTTAAATTGGTGGAGGATGATAATCTTGTATTTGGTGAAGATTATGAAGATCTTCAGAGATCTATTGGACAAGCAAGAAAACTTGCTCTCAAAAAGCAGGATGAGACACCTGTTCTGGTCCCGAGGCAGTTGCACTTGTAGCTACAACAAAGAAGGAACAAGAGGATGCTAGCCCACTGAAGGAGAGCCTCAAGAAATAAAGTTATCATAACAGAGATGGAGGAATTTGTACTGGGTCTACAGTTTACTGAAGGTGGTATTATCTGTCCTATCTTTCTTCTTTTGGCTTTCTTCATCATATTTATTTGATTGTGTCGAAGATGCAGAACTTGTAGCTATTACCAAACAGGGAAAAAGAATTGCAATTTGATGGTAGTGTCCTGTGTTTTATCTCATGTGTTTGGTCATGTGTCTTCTGATTAATTCATCTCTTTGTTTTAATTTTTTGTTTGTTATTTTGGCTTTTGCAGATACCCATAAACCTGAATCAGAAGATGTTTTAAGGATGAGGAAGACATTCCTAAATCCCTTGAACTGGAAACAGAAGCTGAGGTTGGTGGCTGGGCAGAAGTGATGGAAACAGATAAAACTGAAGCAGCAGTTAGTGAAGAAAAGGAGGATATTAATCCAGATGAGATTAACCATGAAACTGCTATTGGAAAAGGTCTATCAGGTGTTCTCAAGTTGCTTAAAGACCGTGGAACACTTAATGAGGGAGTTGATTTGGGAGGCAGAAACATGGACAAAAAGAAAAGCAAGCTCGTTGGCATCTATGACAATGAAGGGCAGAAGGAAATACGAATTGAAAGGACTGATGAATTTGGTCGTATTGTGAGTCCCTTTGTTCTTTCAATATTTTAAGTGCAAATTAAATTAGTATGTTATTGCAAGTGTGCAACCCATTATGATTTCCAATTGTTTCCGGCCAATGGATTCTTATTTTGCTAATTTTGTTGATTAAAGATATCAATTTCTTTGTCAACCATAGAAATTTTGTTTGCATTCTCTTCATTTCATTTGCTTGAATTTTTT
>KE504793.1:830606-841263 GCA_000441515.1 Elaeis oleifera | reverse complement strand
TTTGATTAAGATATCAATTCTTTGTCAACCATAGAAATTTGTTTGCATTCTCTTCATTTCATTTGCTTGAATTTTTTTAGCTCTGTTTGATAATATATATATAATTCATTTTGTGATCACTGTTTTGCTCTTTGTTGAAACCAAGTATTTGTGTGACTCTTTTTTTTCATTTGTTTGCAATTGCTTCCTCTGCAAACAAAGGGAGTTTTTCTGTTTATTCCGTTCATGCATCAAGAAAGTAAATATTGTTTTTTCTCTTGTTTGTTTTGTTGATATTTGTAGAGGAGCTTTTCAAGTCTTTAAACTTGATATGTTTGGGATTTGTGGTTTTTAATTTATGCAATGTGCTGTAACCTGGTGAATGTCTGTTGGTTACTTGGTTAATATAGTTTTGATTTTGCTCCATCAACATCATGACGAATGCCTTCTATTTAATATTTTTATATTGAAACAAGAAGGATATGCTGTCCTGATTTTCTTTGGTTGTTTATGCAGATGACACCTAAAGAGGCTTTCCGGATGCTTTCACATAAATTCCATGGCAAGGGACCAGGCAAAATGAAGCAAGAAAAGCGTATGAAGCAATACCAAGAAGATTTGAAGACTAAGCAGATGAAAGCTTCTGATACGCCACTACTGGCAATGGAAAAGATGAGGGAAGCTCAAGCTCGATTAAAGACACCTTACCTTGTTTTAAGTGGACATGTAAAACCAGGGTACACTCATCAATCTCTTTCAAGTGCTTTTATCCCCTTTCTTTTGCTTCTTTACTTATTACTCGGAATGCTACTGAGGATTTTGATAACATGAGATAGCAAGATGACATCATTATGCAATGCATGTTGATCGATCTTTCCACATAGCGTGTTATATTCGTGGACTTTGCTTTATTCTTTGTTAATTAACGTTTGATTGATTTGCAGTATGTTCTGACGTCTTGTTCATTATGAATCTGTCACAATCAGCCAATTTCTGGTAGTGCTCTAAGAATCCCTGTCATCCTAAGACATTCTAGAAACCTTGTTTCATCAAATTGTCGGGGATTCTGTCTTATAGATTTAGCTGCATATCTTAAGAAATTTAATCCTCTCCACTTTGTTGCTAACCTACAGTTCTGTATGCATGGTCTATGATCTGAATGGCTGCTCTGGATTATTATTTGTGCCAACAATGCAAATGGTTCATAGCATCTTTGTAATTTCATCTCTGCTGGTACAATTTATATAATACATCTGTGCTATTGCCACAAAGTATATGCTCTTAAGGATCGGTTTGTTTTTCAGTTGTGCATTCACTGTGTCCCTTCTGTCTTGTGTTTCTAATTTATTTGTGTAGCCTTAATGGTCAAAGGTTTATTATGCTGTAGTGGATCACTTAATACCCATAAATTATTTGAAAAACTCCATAGGTTTTCTTTCTGGGAGGTCATGATTTGGAGATATGCTTATGCTTCAACCCCCCCCCCAAAAAAAAAACTCATGAGTAGCATCTGCTCAAAGAAACTATGGTTTTCCTGCAGAATAAAAGCTTTAATATCATGTAGCATCTCTAGGAAGATATCTAACTATAAATTATATTGTGGTGTCTGGTGATTGGCCTAAATTATATTTGTAAATGCTGATTATCAGTGTTATCAGATTAGCATGCTATCCATCTTACTGGTAGGCATATAGGGGAGATGACATGACTGCTTTCTGGAACTTCTGAAAATCTTTTGATGTTTTGAATGTTACCTTTCTTAATTTCAAGGTGTCATGGTACTTGAGATCTCATACAAATTGTCGATCATCCACCCATTTTGATGGGTGTGAAAACACTGTCTGAGCACTTCCACAATTGCTGCTACTATCCAACGATTGATTGTTTTCAGGGGTGTTTGGTTGGGGGTGTTGGAGTCTGAAATCGGAATGGGAATGTGTGACTCCCATTCCAACTATTTGATTGGGAGGAGTTCCATTCCGATTCTGATTCCGAGACGGAATGGGAATGATCAATCTACCTAAAGTCAATCCCTACTCTCTCCTAAGGATTCAAATTTTCACTTCAATTTCGATTCTGGTCATGAACCAAATGCTTCAAGGGATTTCTGGTCATGAACCAAATGCTTCAAGGGATTTAGCCATTCCAATTCTAATTCTGGTTGCGAACCAGACACCTCCCCCAAGTTTTTTTTTTTACCATCTTGTGGGAAGCTGTTGAAATTATTTGTGTTTCTTTACTGTTTCTCATATCCTCTCTGTTCTCGGCAAGTTATTTCTATGTATGTTTCCTCACTGATAGTTTTCTTTTGGAATTTTAGGCAAACCAGTGACCCAAGAAGTGGATTTGCTACGGTTGAGAAAGATCATTTGGGGAGTTTGACACCCATGCTCGGGGACAAAAAGGTTTGTTTTCCACAAGTAGCTTGTAGTATAGTATGTAGATATTTAATTGGGCCTAGACAGTGGAAAAAAGATCTATTTCATCTTAACATCAGTTTAATTGTGGCATAATTACAACTGTTATATGATCAATTTTTTCCTTGGAGAGTGATATTCCCATGTTGAGTTTGAACTTGTTCTCAAATCTTGAACAATCTTAAATGATGTTCCTGCACCCAGATGCATGGAGTCACAGGTCTTTTCCTGGATCATCCTTTCTCGAGTAGTCTGCAAACTTGACTTTCATACATGAAAAAAAAAAGGCTTGTTTGTTGTGTGTAAATACCCTCATTTTTCTCTTTGTTCTCTGTGGGATTTCTGCTTGGTGTAATGGTAAGAAGCTTAGGCTGACAAATGCAGTGGTGTGGGTTCGAGTCCTGCGGCAGCCACTTTGTTGAAAAAAATGCCAAAGGTTTGGTATATCCCAGTTGATCCCTCCTAGGACTGGGATTTTCAGAATGTGGTCTTTTCTTTTTTCCTCTCTGGAATCTGTCAGATGGTAATACAGAAAACAACATTACCCATATTTGCATTTGAAGTTGAGCATAGATTTGTGAGCAAATAATTTTGATTATGGGGCATTTGGAGTCTAATTATGAATTACTGGCAGGTTGAGCATTTTCTGGGAATAAACCGCAGGCCCGACGCAGGTAGCATGGGTCCACCTCCACCGAAAAAATTGAAAAGCTGAATTGTTCATTGGAGCGAACATTTACAGTTAAGCAGGGAGATGAATTTCGTCTTCATTTGCACTTGGAGCTTGACTGGTTCAACAAGAAAGCCCAACATTGCCTGTCTGATAACCGATGTTTATCTGATAAGAGGGTGAGATGTAGGCTTTCTTATATCAGGTTACACCTTTTGTTCATATACAGTGATGACCAACATGGTTTTGCTTCACACCTTTATTCTTGAGCCTCTATTTTAACAAGGAAAAGAATATTCCTGTAAAAATTAAACGGCAGTTCATAAGAACAGATTAAGATTTTGGTAAACCCTTCCATTTTATGTGCATGATCTGCTGCCACTAGTTCTGCCTCTTGGTTGATGAATTTTTCAGTTCTTCTTCTTTTTTTTAATCCTTTTTTTTTTTGGGTTGAAGAGGAGGTTGGTTGTGGGGGGAGGGTTTGAAAGAGAGGGAGAGCAGCCAACCATTCATATAACGAAAATTAGATACTTGGAAGAACACCTCCGAAGGTTTGAGTATCTCCAAATGCAAAAGCTTTGCAACCACCAGGTATGAGTGGTTCTGACCTATTGATCTCTTTGTTTCCTACTTTAGACTGGTGCCTGGTTTTACTTATTGGAGTTTTTATGAGTGCCAAGATGGTGCTTCTTTGGGTTGTTTACCTTATCGACTGGACATTCTCAGTGCTGGGCTAAATCCTTTTTCTCACACTTGTTATCTCATGAGACTATTGCATTGGCGACCAGTCGAGATGCCCCACAGGCATTCTTTACATATGGTATGAGATTAGACTTGCTAGAGTTTAATGATTTTGTTGTTTGCAAGCCAATCCCAATACGAACTACAATGTTTTGATGTTTAATCATATTTAGGGTCTGTTTGGTACTGTTTTGTTTCCCCACAAATATGTGAAAGATCTTATAAAGTTTGATGCGATGCTGGAGACAGCATTTGCACGTGACTTGCCTTTCCCGTGCTTTTAATCTTGTTCTTTCCGAAAGTGATAAACTTTTTTTTTTTTTCCCGGTACACCAAAGTGATATCTTTTGCTGTCAAAAGCTCTAGAAATTTTACAAATGATTTGGATGTCTCTAATTCACTAATTATTTTTGTCAAGCAGTTGGAGCTCTATGATCTTATCAAGTCAATTCAGGATGTGTTATGTCACATGGGTATAATAATAATAATAAAAAAACCTCTCCAATTCTACCAGACATAATTCGCTAATTTATTTAGAACTCCTTAAAATATTACAATCCTAATCTTTTCGCAGTTCTAGATAAATTTCCCTTCCTCCTGTCTACATGATGCGGGTCCAAACGAAGAAATTTCGCTCTCCTCTTAGATGAGTGTTACCCAACTAACATCCTCGCAAATGAGTTGTAACTTTGAAGTCCCTTCATCCATGCCCAATCTTCTCTATTACTAATTCAGCTAATCCTATGTCGAATTTCGAATTATCGGTGACTGAGGGTTGTCCCTCTTTTGTGACGACAGGATTCGTATGTTCAAAATTCATTGGGAGTTTTTGATTGGATTTTTCAGAAATTAGTGATAGAATAGGGTAAGTTAAATAATTGCACTTGGTTGTTTGCTGCCAATTAAAAAAAAAGTTTTTTCAGGGATAACGTTTAGAGCATGGACGAGTAGTACGGTTAAGGTGTTTGCAGTGGTTTTGATCAAGAGTTTGCGGTGGCATTTCATATTACAAGAGGAATTCGGGGGTTTATCAACGAGTGAGTATAATATGCGTGTAGGATTTGTTTGTCTCACGAAAAGAATTTTTTTTTAATGAATAATTTTTGAATAGTTAATTTTAAAAATTATTTTTTAAAAATAAAATTTTGATATATTTGATTGATCATGAAAAAGTGACGTATTGAAAAATAGTTTATGTTTGATTAAGCATTCATTTTTTTGAAAAAATTATATAAAATATCTATTATATCCTTAATAGATAAAGTCATACATTTTTATTTCTAAATTTATATAAATAATAATATTATATATATTAATATATTATAATATAATATTAGATCATAACAATTTATTATATTAATATAATACGAATATATATTATATTATATTAATATAATATTAATATAAATATAAATAGTATATTATATTCATATAAATATTAGAATAATATTAATATAATATTATATTATCATTATTCAGTATTTCATCCTAATCATCCATTGATATTTGTAAAATTTAGTTGTGGTCTTTAAAAATATTTGAAAAAAAATACCATCAATTCTTATTTCATAGGAAGTTTCAAAATCCATCTCCTTCATGGGTTTCTACCTCCCATGAAATGTGGGAAGTGATTTTCCATGAAAAGAATTTTTTTTCATTTTCGATCCTCTTAAAATTTCAATCAAATAAGAAGCTCTCTCTATTGCCTAGGAATTACCTCTTCCTCCTCCGCTTTCCATGAACCAAACGAGTTCGTAGTGTTTTGAGAGAAAAATTAGAATAGAAACTACTTTTCGTTACTGTGAATGTTTAAAATTGTACAGGTTGCTACAATTGGATAGCCTATACTATAAATAATGGTCAGCTCCGAACTGAACAGGAGCAAGTGATAAGGTGTAAGAACCGGCCCAATTATTTTGAACCAAAGTTGCCAACCTTAGCTGACTTCAACCTAAGCACCAAAAAAAATTGGGGGGCGGGGCGGTGGGTGGGGATATATGATCTCCTGACTTCGTTGTGGATGAGGCAGCACAACTGTGGCCATTGTGGGTGTTATGGGCCAGTGCAACGATTGATGACCGTTTGGAGCTGCCGCAAGTGATGAACGGTTGGCCGACTTTATCCCTTCTAAATCTTGTCTATTAAATCCTACTTCTTTTCAATTGATCCATCACCAAGCCCTCCCCCTTTTTTCCCTCCCTTCCTCCTCCGGCAACCAACAAGAGCCATCTTAATGAAGCCCTGCTATCCAAAACCCTCTTTGTCTCTCTCTGCTCTATTTTAACTTAATTTTTGTGCCCTCGAACCATTAGAACTTACCGCCGTTGACCGAAATCCGCCATCCTCAATGATCATCGATGAATAGCCCTTCCCTCCTCTTCCATCCTTCTTCTTGAATCCAAGCTATATTTCTACATTTTCTTTTAAGCCTCTTTAAACCCTATTTTCTATTTTTAATTTTTTTCTCTTGGGCCGCCGTTGTCGTCGTCTTCACCATCGACTGATGACTACTCTGATCTTTTCAGCCCACCGATCACTAGACCCTCCTCTCCTCTTTCTCCTCTTCCTTTTCCTTTTCTCTTCTCCTTCTCTCATTGTCATCTTCTTCTTCCTACCTTTGTTTAATTTTCCTCCTTTTCTTCCTATTTTCCTTGATTATTATTTTAAAATTTTAATTATTCTTTCTCATTTGATTTTTACATTGGATGTTATGATCATTGATGGATCAGACCCCAATTTTGATCTTACCAAAGTCTCTCTCTCTCTCCTCTTCTCTCGATCCGAGTCAGGCCCAAATTTCTAATTTCTTTAATTCTGAAATTAGATCTGACTTAAAAATTTTAGATTGATCAGATGGACTCGCAAATCCAGGGATTTGATCACAACTAGATCCATCGCATAAAGATAACCATAATCTCCACTTGGGTATCTACATTTGATAAATATTTAGATCTTAGGGATGGTCGAGATCTCTGGATGTTAGATTAGATTCGATGATGCAAATTAGAATATCTTCTACTTAGAAATCTAATAGAATGTTAATTATTTTAGATTTTGGTTGATACTCATGATTGGTGAAGTATTACAAAAATTTAGGGTAAGAAGTTGTAAGTTACCTCTACTCCTAATGTGTTGTATTTGATTTCTATATTTATCTATTGCTATAGTATTTTATTAAATTAGTTCTCTTATATACACTACATGAAAATGAATTGTGAAATGCTTGATCATGTATATATATTTTAGTAGAAAATGAATTGTATTTCTTTGCATCAAAATATGTTGTATGTGTTGGTTTACTACTCTCTAGTCCGACTATGATCACACAGATTCAGAATTTAGTCACTTTTTAGATCTTCAGTGGGTGATCGCTGGCGCACACCTGTGGATGATGTATTATAGTCAGGGGCTAATTTTTTTTCAGATTGAGTCAAACGGGGCTAATCGCTGGCACATATTGATGAGAGTATATTTATCCGTGTGATATCAGAGCTAGTTTTCTTCTGAACCTTTATAATGGGGTGACCACCAGCACCTGGTCAATGGATGATATATTATGTTCAGAAACTAGTCTCTTTCAAGGCTAGTCATCGGTCAATCATGGGCATAGTCAAAGGACTAGGAGAGTGAAAGTGAAAGATCAACTCTTGATTATCCAGATAATCTATTTCAGTAATTGCATATTTAATTCTATGTTGATTAATATAGCTTCTATATTCATTGCAATCTTTGTATGGAAAGATCATGCAATTTGAAAATTATTTTTATACAAATACTTAATTGAATTAGAGATTTTGATAACTTCTGAGCCCTTAAAACTCACTTTTTTCTTTTATTTTTTTGATTTTAGATTCAGAAGATCCTATGGGATTTGTGACCAATCAGTGAGAAGTATGGGGATTTACGTGTTATTTGCTTAGCTGTCTTTTAAATAAAATTATTTTGGACCTTTGTTAGATCTTTGTTCTTTTTCTTACTAGTTTTAGAGAATTTATCTTTCTATTGAACAAAAATTGATAAATTATTTTTACCACTACTTGAGTTGGATTGATTGATAAAAGATAGGCCATGCATATTCTTTAGGATCTCGTCTAAAAAGTATGCAGCCATCATGCGTTCGATCCAAGTACCAAATTCAGAGTATGATAGAGTAGTATTAGAGCATAGGTTCAAGATCTTAAAATTAGTTAGTAATGAGAGTGGGTAGAACTTAGGATTTTGATTGATATTTGGTACTAGAAGTTCAATGAATTATCTCATAATATCTATATTTGTGGGTATAAATCGAGGTCCTTAGGACTTTGCTTGGGATAAGAGTAGATTGACTTTGTTAAAATTCTAGTTAAGTGCATAAAGCCTAGTTCAAGAGGAATGTAATCAAGAGCTAAATATTTGATATATATAGAGGTATATTTTGAGTTGTATTATTTTGTATTAGCACTTAATTTGAAAATTTAATCTTGATATGATAGTAGAATATGTTAGCAATTTTAATTTGATGGAAAGTTATTATAGGTTACCTATAAATAAAAAAGAGAGTAGCAGATTTTGGATGCGATCTAAAATTTATGAGAAATTTGAAGAATGTAGTCTCTTGTTAAGAAATAAAAAGGAATGAAAGTAATCAAAAGCATGATCAATTATTATTAATAATTTCTGTTACCTGA
The DNA here is from genome assembly GCA_000441515.1 of Elaeis oleifera. Taxonomy (NCBI): domain Eukaryota; kingdom Viridiplantae; phylum Streptophyta; class Magnoliopsida; order Arecales; family Arecaceae; genus Elaeis; species Elaeis oleifera. The sequence goes on along the minus strand of KE504793.1, from coordinate 832,789 downwards.
TATCTTCAATGGATCCTCTAAGTTAAAGCAATCCAGTTTCACTATTACCCCTATGACACTAGAAATAGAAATATTTTTCTAATCAGTGAAATTAATTTTATGGTGAAGTTATAAGAGCCTATGCCTTGGTGGAACTAAGTTGCTAAACTTTCGTAAAATCATTTGGAAGTCAAATAATGGGTCTATAAGTCGATCATGGATTTTCTATCAGCATCGCGATTGTTAGCAAAATTTTATGAAATGATTTTGAAAGGCTTAATTGAGTTTGATCTAAAAGAAGAAGAAAGGTGAAAAGCTTAAATAGGTTTAACCCGGAAGAGAAGATTGTAGTGGATCAAGTATGTTTATTAAAAAAAAAAAGCTAATTTGGGCATAGAATTAACATTCTTGAAAGAGAGAGCTCGATTTTGCATTGATTGATTGAATTGTTGAGGTAATCTAGAGTTGATCTAGCTTAAATCGGAGCTGGAATATAATCATTTTATGGCAATTATCTTGAGGGTCGATCAGAGTTTAATATACTTAGAAAAAGGATAAAATCTTTGCTTGGATTTTACGAAAAAAAATTGATCCAGGATTGGGAAGAAATTGCAGAGAACGATGATCCGAATTACGCAACAAAAGTGTTGTGGCTTGAGTCATTTAAAAGCTAATAAAAATATTGATTGTGGTCTAAAATATTTTATGATAGAAGATTTGATGTTTCCAAAAAAAAATTTGATTCTTATGCTAATCATGATGTGGCTATGTTATTCTCTTAGATAGGTTCAATGATTGTAGGCTATACTAAGAAGAACCTTAAGCAACTTATGCCTAGGTTTACTTGATTACAAATTCAATTTGATCTGATTTGTTAATCATGTGTTGTTAACTCTCTCCTTATAATCTCAACTTCAACATAGAAATCATGCTATCAAGTACCTTATTTCTTATACTTGCTTTTATGATTCAATATTGATTATTTTCATACTTCATGATAAAATCTTGTTATCTAAGCATCACTATGTAATCATGATCACCTACTCAGCCATCAAATAATTAGACTCTAATCAAAATTGGTCATTATTTTTATAGGATAAAACTCCCCATATTGTTATGTGTCGAATTCTTTTTGAAGCTCTATTCCAAATGAAATTAATAATCGATTTTACTATGAGGTTTTGTATCCAATTGATCCCAACTCAATCTTGAATGAATATACATTCACATCAGGATAAAGATTTCAATCATAGATTCTTGATCGCTTATTTAGTAATAATCTTGTTAGTCTATATCTTAATCATAAATATGATAGAAAGCTTTTGATAATTGATTTAAATCTTGTTATTGCACTGATTTTAATCAAGGAGCGACAAGATCCTAAACTATATGTCACTTAAAGGGCAAAATCTTAAGTTGGCATAGAGGTTTCGAGTTGTGAAGAAATCCAGGAAAAGTTTGTGCTTTAGTATGAAAATACATATGAACATTGATTTTCATCTGAGTGATTAGATTACTTGTAAGCATTTAAGTAGTATGATCATGTGTTCAATTTTAACTCTAAAAGATCCAGATTTCTTAAATTTGAGGATAAAATCTTTTTTAAGGAGGAGAGAATGTAAGAACCGGCCAACTGGACCTGTTCTAACTAAGACGGCGGCCTCAGCCAACTTCAACCCAATTGCGGAAAAAAATGAGAGCTGATCGAGATTTGAACAAAGGATATATGATCCCCTGCCTTCGCTATGGATAAGGCCACACAACCATGGCCGTTGTGGACATTGCAGGTTGGCGCAAACGATCGACAAGCATTTGGAGCCGCCGCAACCGGCGAATGGCTAGCCGGCTTTATCCTTTCCAAATCTCTTCCATTTAAACCCCTACTCCTCTTTCAATCGATCCATCACCAAGCCCCCCCTTCATCCTCTCCGACAACTGACAAGAGCCATCTTAGCCAAGCTCGACCATCCAAAACCCTCTTTCTCTCTCTCTGCTCTATTTTACCTAGATTTTGTGCCTTCGAACCATCAGAACTCGCCACTATTGATCAAAATCTGCCATCCTCGATGATCCTTAGTGAGTAGCCCCTCCCTCCTCTTCCATTCTTCTTTCTAGGTCCAAGCTATATTTCTAGATTTTCTTTTAAGCCTCTTTCAACCATGTTTTTTGGTTTTTTCTCTTTGGCCACCTGTCACGCCCCCGAT
>KE504793.1:808847-823342 GCA_000441515.1 Elaeis oleifera | reverse complement strand
CGTTTGGGCTTTATGGGCTGGGTTTAAGGCGTAATTGGGCCGGACTATAACACCACCACTGGCCGGTGACCACTCCGTCCTCCTCAACCGCTGGCCGGATGAAATATGCATTGCAAGCAAGATACTAAGTATATAGTATATAAAATAGAGAACAATATGGTGACCCATATTTCATTGAACTTATGCCTGTAAATCATCTTTAGTATTTATCTTTATGCATCAGTTCTCTGTGCAACACATTTTTTTGTCACGTAACACCCGGTGAACGTATCATCCGCTTCACCAGTAGCCCCTTGGGTGAAGGGAGGTGACCTACAAGTTTAATCTTTAGACAAGTCCATAGCTGATGGACGGAAATAAATAGATAGCTGTTATCCTTTGGTGTCACAAATGACGAATTACAATCCCAGTGCTTGTCCCACCTCTCCTTGGCTCTCCTCATCATCTCTCCTCTTCAAGGGAAATTATTACAACCATTATTGTAACAACTTCAAACACGACTCATCGGCTCTCTCAGGTAAGTCTTTGAAAACAAGTCTTCTCTTCCTCTCTTAATCCCTTGTTTTTTTATCCTGTGGGAGCTTTGTTCTCTCTCAAAACAAGCTTCTTCTATCTTATTTTGATGAAAAATTTCCCCCCCCCCCCACAACATGATGACATGGCACATTCCCTTCCAACTGATTCCCTCCGCCACATCTTGGACCTATTAGTGCCGTCCAAAGCCACTTGTGCAGTTCCGTTCCATTAGTAATGGAATATCGATGGTAATGGTTCGATCCTAAAGTCAAGGATTCAATTAAAACATTTTAAAGATTGGGGACTACAATAATTTGAGCCCCAAATCTCATGGACCAATTTAGTCATTAAGCCAAAAAAAATAGCATTAATTAATTTGATTAGGTAGGCAACTCCCATCAGAACATGGTATTGTGTGAGAACATCTGAAAGGTTCTTTTCTGCTTCAGAAGTATTACTTAAATAAGATAAAGTAAAATGTGGATGCGTAGGGGACAAATTTAAGCCTGAAATGATATAGTTTGGGAGAGCCTCGTATGGACCCTCATCCCCACCTACAAATAAGAGCACCGGCCTATTCTTGTCCCCACCGTTAGGTGACATTGTTGGCTGTCATGTACTCCAAACCTAGAAGCCATGGACCATTTAATCAGGACCATGTGATCAGCTGGCCCATGCATAGTTTTGAGGAAGAAATTCCACTCCCCCATGCTAGGCTAGCAGGTCATCCGCCCATGATCTCTCTAAGGGACTGCTTGGAGCTTGCACATAGAGTGGAAGCTTGGGTGATGAGAGGCTGTGAGAGAATCTTTTTAGGCTTCTTCTTTTGGAACTCCTCTTATCTGCTAGGGAGGGTACCTTATGTGGAGGTGCCTTAAGGGTAGCATGGGCTTCCTCTTTTGGGCAACACTCTCTTCCTATCTTTACTCCTTTTCTCATTATGATTTTGTTCGTGTATATTTCTTATCTACCCTCCCATGCATCCATTAGAATCGGGCATTTAATGTTGTAGGTCGAGTGTGACCCAATTATAAAAAATGGTCCAAACTAGGCCAAGCTAATCAAACGATGAACAACTCATAGTCAAAAGGAAACAAATGGTCCCAATATCACCATTGAAAGGAACCTTCTAGAAGACTTGTAGATGAAGCATTCAAGTCCTAGATGGACTCCATCACATTCAATGGTATGCCATCCAATCGTCCCAAGACCTTGCAACACTATCAGAAGATCAAGAAGTTGAATTTAACTCGAAGATGTAGACTAGGGTATCTAATAATAGACCTATCACCTTCAGAGGGCATTGATGGCAGTATAATTGTGGTCCGAACTTTTTCGATGTAGTGTAGGTCACAATTAAAATGAAATTTTTTCTAGAATGCACTCTCAGTAAGACTTTATGTAGCATGATATTTTATAACTTTTATTTTGAGTTATTCTTATTCTGGGGACACCAACTTGTTCTTATCACCTATTTGACCCCTATTTTGATTGGTCAATAAAGTTTTATCAATGGTTGCCATTATTTTCCTCTTTTCTTTGCATGGTAGATTCTACACCAATGCTAGCAGATTTTGGGATGATAACAAGTGGAGTTCTTGGTTGCGTTATGCTTTAAGGCATCAATGGATTGAGTCATTGGTGTGGAAAGCCCTCTTGGTAGCAAGGTGAAGAATCTATTAGATATCCCTAGCTTGGATAATCCTCTAGATTAGTCCTCAATCCCCCTAGCCTCTTAGATCTTAAAATCATACTTGTTTCTCATGTCTAGATTTAGATCAATTTTTTCTAGGTTAGATCTTTGGTCTTCTGTTGGGTTGCTCTAAAGCTACTGTCCAACCTTCTCTACCTTTCCTAGTAGTTTTGTGCTAACAAGAAGATTCTAGGGTGATCACTTTGGATTGGTACAGGTGGAGGTGTTGATCTTGAGAAAATGACTTCAATAAATCGGATGGAGGAAGATGAGAGGGAAATCCATCTAACATATTGATGATGATGATTATTTTGCATAGACATCTTGGACATCCTAGTATCAATACATTTTGTTTTGAGACTTTTTTTGTTTTATTTTGTGTTCGCTAAGAGATATCATACGTTATGGCATGCATTTTCAATTTTTTTGAGCAATGATTGTAGTCCCTTTCGTTTTGCATTGAGTTATGACTTTTGGTATGATCCACCATTTTATGTTATATTTTTTAAGTGAAATTTTATTCCACAAGGTTGGTTGATATTTATTAGTAATTTATGTTGTTGCATGTCTATATTATGCTATCATAATTTTATTATCAATGAGGATCATTTATCAATGTTTTCCCTAATATTTTATTATGTGATGATATTTGGACTATTTTGCATATGAAAACAGATTTAATGTCCCGTGTATATAAAAGAGATTTATTTAAGAGGGTATTCACTATAACCATAGCATACATTTTTAACTCCTCAAGTGATTGTCCACTTATCTAGCTGCATGCTTAGACTTTTTGATAACCTTGTTACTAGCAATTTGTAGTGAATAGCTAGAATCCCTTGCAATCACACCTTTCGCTAAACCTCCGCTTTATACATTTGCTCTTTGTGGGCTTTATTCAAAGAATCCCAACCTTGTTCTAGTATCTACTTCCAAATCATAATCTCTCACTATTCTTACATGTCATATTACCATATAAAAGATTGAGAAATATTATTTATCGATGTGCAAAAGCTTAATTACATATATCTTATAATATATTTTGTAGGATAGTCAAATGCATTAGATGACTACGATAATATTACCATTATATCATCTATCATTATGACAAAATCTTTACATTCAAAAGTTTTCCCCATTAGAAGGTTTTGATGGTTGAATCATTGCTGTTAAGATGGTTGAATTGTTATTGTTAGATAGCTTGGGTTAAACCTAGATTCAATTGTCGATATCATGTTGACTTTCTCACCAGAATGAATGATAGTTAGGTGTTTCTAGGGCTCCAAGGATGGATTTCTTTGTGGCACTAAATTACTTAAACAATGTCAATTTTTATATCAAATAACCTGAAGAGATCGCCACCTACTTATATGGAGATTATTTCGATATGTTTTGAATATTTTGACCATCACTTCCTTAACAGGCTTCTTCTACAATGATCAAGGTACTTCAAACAGCCAGCTTGGCGCTGGATATAATAGTAGTGAACTAAGGATCAAATTCTTCATATTTTGATTCTATTAGAAATTTTATTTTTGGTTCATGTATACCCTACATGAAAATTCCATTGGCCGTAATGTTTTGTCACTTTAAGATCTCCTGTAAAATCTCTATCTATTTAATGGCATTGGATTTGGTCCCTCTCAATCTCACATCATCTATTTACAAGCATTGCTCATTATCATTGACTTGCTTTTTAAGCTACTTCAAGCAACTCATCAGCTCCACCCATCCTAGCTGTCAATCTACCACTACTTACTGCTACAGACCTGTCACCCTTTAATAACTTTGACATTATCAAGGCAAACATGTGCAAGGCCGCCTTAGTAGCTTTCTTCTAGTGCAGGCTAGGTGAAGGTTAATAGTAATGCATCAAATTAAAATTCGTGTTGAAGCTTTTTGATGATACTAGAAAACTATCATGGCCAACCTCAGAGTTATCAATGCACTCGGAGTGCTTAAGAACTAGAGAAGATTGCTCGAGAAAAAGATGGCTAAGAATTTGGGTGATATATGATTTGGAGAATAGTTGATTTTCTACGGGGTGAGTTGGTGCGACCATCAAAATCAATGAGTTTGTAATGTATAGGTATCGACTATTTTTGTAGTACACAACCAACATGATACTAAATATACATCTGAATGAGTGCTCACCAAATTTTATGTATGTAATATTTTACATGCTCCACTACTGTGAGAGGAGTTGATATTAGATTTGCTAGTAAATTTTGGACATCATTAGCTAGCAAGGCCTAATTGCAACTTATTTGGTGGTAACCATGTGCGTCACGACTTAAAATTAATGAATTTAATTATTTAATACATAAGATTTTCATTGAGTCATGTTCCGGATCGGAGTGGGGACCTGCCGACCGAGCCAAACCCGGACCCATCTCCCGGCCAGATCCACCATGGGTGTCTCCCAAGCCCGTTGTCCATCAAGTGGATGGTTCGTATTGCTGCACCCCGTTACATCTCAATTAACCCCGGATCCATCAAACGCCGTAACTCCCTCGCCGTTTGCTGACGTCAGCCCTCGGTACTTCTCAGCTGGGGAAAGGTGAATGCTCGCTGGGCCAGATCCGTCAGAGGACTTTCCCAGAAAGGCCAGGACGGACGGTAATGCGGTGGCTCTGTCGTAATTTAGTACCAAATGGAGGCCTATTTATGCCCTCTTCTTTGCCATTTAGGGGAAAATCCGTAACTTCCCGTTAACAGTGAAATTGTCCGGTCCCTTATCCAGAACCACAGCCTTGGGAAAATTAGTTAAAAACTGCTCCTTGATAAACACACCTAAACTTTTCGAAACATTGCATCGCACTCCTCGCTCTTTCGGATAAAAATTCCATTCCCGAGTGTACACACAGAAACCAGGGTGTACTTAAGAGCAGAACTAAATGTCACTAACCCCGACACCAGAAATTGCTTAACCCACAACAAACTCAGTCATTAAGCTTGTGGGCCCCGCATTCGACGTCACTGATGGGTATCTTGCAGCGAGTTCCATTTTTGGTGCCTGTTTAGAAAGCGGAAGTTAAAGCCACCTCGCCTCTCTTGCGTTAGTTAACGGTCTCCCGCGTATTGTTTCTATGCTTTCAAGACATCGTGTCCGTTCATCAGCGGAATAGATTGGCTTCTGATGCACGACACCGGCGAGAGGACCTGCAAGGCATAAGAAATGTTTATGCGTTCATGCATACGGAGGTTTCAGGGGGTGTTTCTTTTTTTAAAATTATTATGGCAGGATTTATTAAGAAGGATAAATTTTGCGAATTTACGGTTTTACCCGAGGTAAAAGGGGATGGGATAGAGATTCTTCTCTTTAAAACGCTAAGAAAACCCCAGTGGAGAGAGCGAGGAGTGGACAAAGAAACTGAAGGCGAAGGCGGTGGCTTCTTATTATATTTTGTTTTCGTCGTCTTTTGTCTTTCGTCGTTCTCTCGCTCGGTCGCGGCGATCGCGCGCGCTCGGATGGTGGTCTCCACCAACTGAGGGGGCTCCTGAAGGCCGGATCAGCGTCTCCGGCGAGGTGCTCCGGCTGCGTCCTCCGGGGAATGCTGGGATCCCGGCGATCGAGCTGCACTCTCTGATGATCGCAGCGGTTTGCTCTTGATCCCTTGCCCTGCGCTGGCATCGGTCCCTGGCTGCCGGATCCGCGCCTCCGGCGAGCCCGATGTTCGATCGGGTAGTGTTTTCGCCCGTCGCTCGTGGGGCGTGATCTCTGATCGGTAGAAGGTGTGATCCCGTTCCTCCTTATCTATTTATTTATTTTTTACAGCGAGTATGATGCTTCGACACAAAGAAAGGTCTCTTTTTATGGTTTTTTTGCTTGGATTTCAGATTGGTTTAAGCTAAGGATCGAGTGTAGAGAAAGGTGAATGTTTCTGTGGGAAATGGTTGGCATTCTGGTGAAATGTCATTTCTGATGGAGAGTGTTGTTTTGATTCTGGGGTTCTTGTTCAGATCTGGAGATCTGGCGGTTCTCTGCTGGTTTAGATGATGGGTATTGGTGAATGGATAGTATGGTGAAATGGAGGTGACATTTTTTTAGGTGCATTTGCTTTCATCCGGTGATCATTATTGCGAATTGCTGAAATCCTGGCTCCAGATGTTCTTCTGAGGTGAAGTGTTTATGTGATGATGACTTAAGTTCTTATGTTTATGTTTAAGATCAGTGTGTTCCTATAGTAGTTATCCATGATGTTTATGTTCTATTTAGCAATTAAGATAAAATTTTAGCTGAGAATATATTGATGCCAGGCTTTTTAAAAGTACTGATTTTGTTGCAATTCTGTCATCCTATTAGCGTGTAAGTTGTTACAATCTTTTATATTTTCATGCCATCATTACGGAGTAGCTTTGCAAATATATATATACTTCATGGAGATGTAATGATTTTACAGATTTTTTTCACATTTTGATGTCGCGAGTTCTTATTTGTAACTGTAGATCTAAAATTTTTATTCAATTTTATTTTTATCTCTATCTGCATAACATGAAAAGAATGTGGGATTTCAGAATAGTTAGGTGAGGACGGCAGTCTAGCATCCGAAAGTGCAGAATCTTTTCCAATAATTCAAGAAGAATTCTTTACTTGCAACATGTAAAAAACATTCAAAATAGCTGATGCATATTTGTACAAGTGCATGCAAAGACAGAAAACTTAGAAAAAGGGAAAGGTCAGTAGATGACCAGGAGGCATTGGTTGACGTGATTGTCCTCATTATCACGTAATGATGCATTTTATTTCCTTGGAGGTTTCAAACTGTTTCATTAATTGCTTGGTTATCAACTATCTTTCTATGTTTGTCCCACAAATCTCTCTCTCTATATAAAGGAAATGGGCCAGTATGGCTGGACAGTTGTGCGTGCATGAGGCTACAAGTCTCTCACTTCTTTAGGTAAACCATCGATTGTACTATGAAAGCAAACTCATGAGTGGTGCATGGGTCTCCATGCAGCATGACATATGTATTCAAACTACATACACGGCATGTGGCATGTTCTAGTCTTCTTTGAGACACCCCTTTTTCAGTTAGGAGGAGCAAAAAAACATGTTTGCTGACCAAAGTAACAGTGTCTATGTCATCTTTTGTATCAATCAAACGCATTGATTATTTCCTACTTCTTGACTCTGTTTTGTGCATGATAATGATGTGGCTGGAATGCATGAGGTTGTCTATATCTTACTTGTAAATGCAAGTCCTCCAGAGAAGGACACCCTGCTTGAGAATATTTTTCTAATTGTTTGAGAGGTTAACAAGAGGAAATACATCAACCAATTTTGATTATATTTATCAACTTAAAAGTATTTTGTATTATTACATTTTGATTGAATAATGACGTCCATCAGGCACTCTATTTTATATTTATTCCATATCTTGCATATATGGGGGGTAATAGACTAACTTTGAACTGCATTATTTTTTTGTTTTTCCACATGTTAGGGGTTCGCATCTGGTTTGGTGAAGCATGAAAATAGACTTGAAATAAGTAGTATGATGAGACACTGAGTGATACATAAAGAAATGTAGGATGCTGCAAGCCTATAAAATGAAGGAAAATGCTTTCAAGCACCTGTTAATGCACACAAAAAGTTATAGTACTCTTTAAGACACCCCTTTTTGGGGCACCTTTTCAGTTACAAAGAGCAAAATGCATGTACATTGACCAAAGTAAGCATGTATCTGTCATCTTCTGTAGGAATCGTGATTATATACTACTTCTTGTATCTGTTTTGTGCATCATACCAATGTGGTTGGAATGCATAAGTTTGTCTAATCTTACTGGTAAATGCAAGTCCTCCAGAGAAGGACAACCTACTTGAGTATCTTTTCTTATCGGTTTAGAGGTTTACAAGGGAAATACGTTAACCCAATGTGACAATATTTTCAACTTAGAAGTATGTTATATTGTTAGATTCTGATGAAATACTGACATCCATCAGGCACTCCTGAATTTTATATTTATTCCATATCTTGCATACATGGGTTGATAGACTAACTCTAAAATGCTTTTTCTTTCTTTTGTTTTTCCACATGTGAGGGGTTCACATTTGGTTTTGTGATGCATGAAAACAGACTTAAAATAGGTAGTATTATGAGACACTAAGTGATACATACAAAGAATTGTAGGATGCTGCAATTGTGCAAGGATAAATTGTCAATGAAGAAAAATGCTTTCAAGCACGTGTTAGTGCACTTAAAAATTTTGTTTGGTCCCCTTTTGGTGACCTGGCAGATTATCATCCATCCACCCCCATATATTGTACCAATTCTGGAGCTACATAAGTCCCCTTTCAATATGGCGAAGGGAACTCTCTGTGTGCACAAAACAGGAGCCCAATAGCATTACTTGTTAATGAATGCCCTAGGGGCATGTCTTGGGGTGACAACTTCTAATTTGGACCCACCAACCCATGCAGACCTGCCTGAAATAAATCTGGGTGACGGATTTTAATTATTGGGTTGGGTTTGGTTTACCGAAGACCTTGATTTTTAATGTGATGGCTTCAGCTTGGACCCACAGACTTGACGAGTCAACGTGTTGGAGAAACCCTTATATCCTAGTCTTGAGGTCCCTTGGATAACGTACAATAGACAATGGGCTAGTCAAGGCTTGGTTTGGTTAATTAGGAAGGCTGTGCAATTAGTAGTTAGGTGAACAAAATATACATAGAAAATGTGGAGTAGATTGCATGTTCAGGATTTCTTCCATTTTCTTCTCCATTTAATTTGTTCTCCTCTCTCCCCACTATATTTTGATGCGTAACCCTACATCCTGTCTTCTTGGCTGGTGAAATTCATAATTTTATCTGTGGGTTGGGTATGTGAAAATGGAAATAAATGGGTCAAATATGGGTTTTACTCTTCCCAACCTGATTATAAATGGGTTAGATATGGGTTAAGTGCTGTTAAACTGACCTGAATTTGACCCATCCTGAATCACTGCCACCTAGCCTGACACCATTGAGAGATCTATAGTAAGAAGATCTAGATGTATGTAGTGCATGTTTCGCTGATTTGAAGGGAAACTTGACTAAGGACCAAAGCTGTTGGTTATCAAGATAAAGAAACTGGATGGCTGGGATCTTATTTGTAAGATTTTAGAGTATATAGGTTTATTAGAAGGGGCATCTGATGAATAACCATAACTATATCAATATCATCATTTAGAGAAGATTTACTAAACATACTGATACTCTCTTCTTTGATTTATATATGTTTCTTCATTCTCTTTTTGTAAAGCGAAAATGTGAATATTATATGGAAAAAAGTGTATACAAAATAGAAAAGCAATATACATGTTTTTCTTTGTTCTCCTGCTCTCCAAGCATGGGTTTCTTGAAGGGAAATTGAGGAGTTCAGAAGGAACAATCCACTTCCCTATCTTCCTGTGCCATTGGACTCCAGAACTGCTGGCTGATATTGGAATGGGAAAATAGCTCACAGTGGATTTGCTTGTCGGGGTGGAATTACACACCTGAGCATTTCCATTGTATGTAAACAATAATTAGCATAAATTATTTATGGTGTACATGTTTTCTTTGTACTCCTGCTATCCAAATATCAAGGATTTCTTAAGGGAACGTCAAGGAGTTTAGAAGGAACAGTTCCACTGCCCTATCTTCCTGTGCCATTGGAGCACAGAATTGCTGGCTGATATTGGAAGGGGAAAAAAGCCCCAGATGGATTCACTTGCGAGGTGGATTTGTACCCCCGAGCATTTCCATTATGTGTAAACAATGATCAGCATAAAATATTTATTTATTCATGAACTTATAATTATGAGTCATTAATATCAAGAGGTGAAAAAAGCAATTAGCTAGTGAAAAAATAAATGAATAATATGAGGAATTTCTCACCCCTCTTTTATTCTGTACAATGAGATACTTCAAGAATTTATTTCTAGTGTTCTCTTTGCTCATATTGCATTATATAATTTCTTATGAGCTTATCTGATCCAATTTCTGAGATGCTATATATCTATTTGGTACATGTAACTTTACGATAGTGCTTTTAATAGAGTCAATGCAGAAGTTCTATGACTAATTCATCCATGCTATATGGATTTTACTGAGAGTATGTTTGTATTTTGTGTTCGCCATATATTTAAGACTCATAAAATCCTTAATCTTATATGTATCATGGGGGACTCTTTTGGGTGTGTACAGGAAGTATTGTTTGGGCATCAACAGCTTATCACTTGTTTGTCTCTTCATATCTCTCTTCAGTTTGTGGGCAATCGCAAAATTGATGATGTTCTAAGCTGTTTAAGTGAAAAGTCACAGAGAGAAAAGAATGCAAGATTGCCAGTCAGCAACCATGGTTGATTCTCCGGGATATGCACTTTCACAACTTGTCAGATCCTTTGATCAGGAGTGTGGTTCTTTTCAGAAGTATATTTTGACTTACCTGCTGTTGACTAAAGATGGAAACTTATTGAGAGAGTTCGGAAGAAATTTATATGAGGAAGAGTTGTATATGCCTGGTCTTGAACATGCAGGACTGAAGAAGAAGAGACCTGCTGCGAAGTCACAGCCTGGAAGTGATTACAGTGATCAGAGGTCAAATGACTGTCTCCTTCTGGGGCTTCATGATGATATTGCATTAGATTGTCTGGCCTGGACAAGTAGGTCTGACCACCCATCACTTGCGTGTGTGAATAAAGATTTAATTGTTGATCAATAGTGGATATATTTACAAATTAAGGAGACAACTTGGTATTGTTGAGCACTGGGTGTACTTAGCATGTAGTTTGATGCCTTGGGAAGCATTTGACCCATTTAGGCAGAGATGGATGAGGTTACCAACAATGCCATGTGATGAGTGTTTTGGTATGCCGACAAGGAGTCTCTTGCTGTAGGGACACAGCTTCTTGTCTTTGGTCGAGAATTAACAGGTTTCGCTATTTGGATGTATAGCTTAGTGAGACGTGATTGGTCTAGATGCCCACTGATGAACCTACCTCGTTGTCTGTTTGGATCTGGCAGCTCTGGAGAAATTGCTATTGTTGCTGGTGGAAGTGACAGGAATGGCCATGTATTAAAATGTGCCGAGTTGTACAATTCAGAGTTGGGCAGTTGGGAAACTTTACCAGATATGAATTTGCAGAGGAGATTATGTTCTGGATTTTTTATGGACGGTAAGTTTTATGTCATAGGAGGCATGTCAAGCCATACGGATTCTTTAACTTGTGGTGAGGAGTATAACCTTCGAACACGGACGTGGAGGAGAATCAGAAATATGTACCCTGGAGGTAACAGGGCCACTCAATCTCCCCTCTGGTTGCAGTTGTAAATAATCAGCTCTATGCGGTTGATCAATCAACAAATGAAGTTAAGAAGTATGATAAGGCAAATAACACATGGAATGTTGTAAGGCTACTGCCTGTTAGAGCTGACTCTTCTAATGGTTGGGGCCTTGCATTCAAGGCCTGTGGTGACAAGTTATTGGTGATTGGTGGTCATAGAGGGCCTCAAGGTGAGGTCATAGTGCTGCACTCCTGGTGTCCTGAGGATGGAAATACTGGCGGAGCAGAGTGGGACATTCTTTCTGTCAAGGAACGGGCCGGTGCTTTTGTTACAATTGTGCAATAATGGGCTGTTGAGGCAATGATGGACATGCTAGTTATGAATCAGAGTAGATGGGAGGGCCATTGCCTCATTTAATTGGTGAAGTTGGCTTATGTTTGCTGGATATTTTCCATTCCAAGTGTTTACATGAACATGTATTTATCAGATGTCTCATTTTTTGCTCTTTAAATTAAGGTCTCTTTGAGGCCAACTAGATCATTGACTTAATGAGAAGGCTTCTTATTTACATTTTCTAATTTGTCTGCAGTAGCATGAAATTTTGTCTTGTAATATGGGTAGGTACCTAACTTAAATTTGTTTGATTATCATTGGTATATCGCTTATACATCAGATAGCCAACTTTATGTATGAAATATGGTTGGTTAAATGGTACGTTTAACTATATACCATTTTCTTAAATAAGTGTATCTAGCGCATGGTGGCTCTCAACTGGAAACTGTTGTAGGGATGTTTCTGATGGCACTTGTTTCAATTGCAATCTCTTGTGGTCGCTTTTTCTAAGAATGTGTTTATCACCAAAACCATATGTGAAAAGTCTTGAACCATCCTTTAAGGTCCACTTTATAGATCTGCCCATATTTCTGGCATAAGGAAAATGACATTACTCAATGCAAACCATCTAGAGTACTCCATAAGGGTGTCTCTCCAAGGTACAGGTTTTTTTGTAAATTATTCCTGATCCTTTACACAAATCCAAGCTTCTACTTAATGTACCATTGCTCTTCTTGTTTTCCTAGAATTAGGGCCTTCCTTTTCCCCTGGAGAGGTGTGGCCCCGCTGGGAACTAATGCAACCTATCCATAATAATTCAGAATACTGATAATTATTAGAGGGAAAACAATTATCAATATTCTGAATTACACAAAGTTGTTTAGAATTGGAAGAAGTACTATACATCCGTTGTTCCTTGTAGGTTTCTTGAAAGTATGGAGAAATCTTTTATAAATAAACTGCTTCATGGATAAAATTAGGGGTGATGGGGTTTCTGCCCTGGATGATTAGACTGTTGAAAATGAGAGTTTCTTTCACTTGATGCTTTCGATGTCTGGAATTGGTATGCTACTGTATTTGTCTACTACTGTATTTGTCTAGTACTTTGAGTAGAGATTCTGTAATCTTGTATTTATTTTTTCTGCTTTTTCCTGTTTTATAAATCTACCTATGCAAAGTGATTGGATCACAATTCCAGTAGTTGAAGCATTTTCTGATCCTATTTACAGTATTTCATGCCTTTGAAGTTTGAACCTTCCAGTGAACGTCTCCAAAATTGGAATTTAGTTTACTGCCTTTTTTGATACATTGGGAACATATTATTCTCATCAAAACCATTCTGACTTGGGAGACTCTTATTGGCTTCGCTTTCTTACAGTTGTTCTCATTTGCAGTTTTACTTGATATGTAACTTGTGAAACCAACTTTGAAGGATTTTATAATCATTTGAAAGTACTTTATGTTTGGAAAAAGGACTTATTGATCTTGATGATTTTATGCCCTATCTTGTGGATGGCATTGACACTATTTATGTAAAAGTGGTTCCAGAGGAATGATACTGATCTCAGAAATACATTGAAGTCTTTGGACAAATTTAGGGACAAAAGGATATTTAGAAGCTGATGGGACAGAGCTCTAAAAGATTATATGATTCTTGTTCTTGTTTTCATGTTTAGCTCCCTTGTTGATATGGATGTCCAAATCAAAAGAGGAATCTGATATCGCATGGCTCATGTCATTATTTTGCTCCAGTATTTTGTACAGCTTACTTTGCTAGGACACCAGCTTATTCTTTGATTCTGTATCTTTGGCATATTTCTGAAGTTATTAGACTTCTCGAATTATTTTAACAGTTTGGAAATTCCCAAAATCAGGCACCACCACCATCTGCGTATGCTGCATCTCCTGCTTTGAGGAAGGAGTCATGCCATGACAAATGATTTGCTCTGCAAGGATTATTTTGGTGACTCTCTCAGGTGGGTGCAAATGTCTGCACTAGCTGGTAAAGCCCATCAGGACTGGATTTTATGCTATATATATATATGATAAGTTAATTGTCTACCATAGTGCTTGATGTTTATACAAAAGTGAAGTACAAGATGGGTGTGAGTTTAGGTAAGAAATCAGGAACCATTGCTGAGGACACCCTCATGAAGCTCGTAAGCTGAAGAGGAGTCTAAAAAATCTAGAAAAGGTGATATATTCTTATGCTACATGTTAGGCTTTTACCTCCATCAGAGTATCCATGATCAAAGTTTTAGATTCTATGGGATGGGACTCTTTCGATTTTCCCATAGAATAGGATGTACCACCATCCTGATGCTTGGGACAGGTGATGTCCTGCCAGTTCGGTCGCGACATGAATTTTTGCCCATGATGGTGATATTTAATCAGAAGCATAGAGTTCCCAGTTTGATGATGCTCATAAAATCAGGACTCCACTTAGTTCATTCTGAGCTTACCTCAAGGCAATGCCAACTTCTCTGGACTTTTAAGTTTTGATTAAAGAAAAAGCTGAAGCTAAAAATAATTATGACAAATTGAAGGCTGCTTGATAGGACTTCCCATCTCCAGGAGGATCTCTCTTGTTTCCTTCTTCTTCCTCCTTAATCAAAGCCATAGTTTAATTAGCATATGGTGTCGTTAACCAGAAAACTCTCTAGAGAGAGAGAGAGAGAGAGAGAGAGAGAGAGAGAGAGA
>KE504793.1:768419-781029 GCA_000441515.1 Elaeis oleifera | reverse complement strand
ATATATATATATATATATATAGACCCCAATCTCTATCCTTGTTAAGCTCTATAACTCAATTTGTCTTCTCTCTCTAGGGCCCAACAACCTCCTCCTAGCTGTCTCTTTGTCCCTCCCTCGTCCTTTCTATCCTCTCTCCCCTTGCCCTATCCCCATTCTCTGTCACAGGACTAAAGTATTATCAAAAATTAATATTTTATTTGTTTTATTTTATTTTAATTTAGTTATTTTAATTTTTCTTCCCTGTAACTTTACCATAATCATGATCATCTGACAATCGTAGTCCTCTTTCCCAACTTTTTTTTCTTGAGAAAATTTTTCCAACTATTTAGGATCAACTTTTTGGACCCTTATTCACTAATAATTTCTATGTATGTCCATCTGTTATGTTTCTCTAAGTTCTTCATATCCTTCTTTATAATTCACATTTATGTTATTTAGATACAGTCTTTAATACAAATCAAAGTACATTTTTATTAAAACCTAGAACCCTTGCAACTTCTTTAATATATTCATTTATTATAATATTCTTTCTAATTTCACCATACATCCATCTAATTAACATTCTCATTTATATTACATTTAACTTATCTTCATGCACTTTCTTTATTGCCTGATACTCTAAACTATAGATCATGATAGATTTTACTATCATTCTAGAACTTTTTTTTAAAGTTTCTAATGTATGCATCTATCATATAATATTTCATATGCACATCTCCACTTCGTCCCACCAATACTGATTTTACTACATATATCTTCATTAATCTTACCATTATCTACTATAATAAATCCAAAATACTAAAACCGACCATTTCTTAGTCTCTCTTGATCATTAATCTTAATTGGTAGCATATATCTATTTTCATTCTCACTAAATTTACATTCCATATATTATCTTTGTTCTGCAAATATTTAAGCCCTCTTCCTGTGAAGATTTTCTTCATGAGCCTAATTTACATTTCTCTAGTTCTTTTTATTAATTATATCAACCATAAATAATATATGTCATGATACATCTTCCTAATTATATATAATAACTTCATGCATCAAAAGACATGGGATTAACTTTAACCTTTTATACATGCCTATAGTAACTAGAAATATATTTGTTACACCGTAGTAGCTCCTAGCACTTATCCATGCTCTGCGATATATATTGTCAACTATATTCTCATAACTCCTATATAGATTTTCCTATTAAATCACACCAAATTATTTTCTTAGTATCATATCCTTTTATTATGTCAATGAATAACATTAATTAGATTATTCCTTGTTCTCTATTTTTTTTAATCTACTATCCAAGTAAAAAAGATAGTCTTTGTTTCCTTTTCTAATTAATTATGATCATTATCTAATAAAACATATACAAATAATAGGCAAAGGAAAAAATAAAATTTATAATTATTCATCATAACCATTATCAAACTAAATTATTCTAAAAAGAAATAACTATATCAAGAAAGAACAAAGGATACAAATATAACATTTCAAGAAGAAAAATAGAACCTTACATGAAACATGCAACAATAAAATAAAATAAATAGAAAAGCAATAATGATCATTGATATGAATTCTGTAATATTCTAATTAAAATATAAAAGTAATATAGTACAAGTTTTAGCCTACCAAACTTGCACAAAACAACGCATTGAAACTAGAAAAAACATATATATGACACTAATAATAACAAAGATATTAAATAGAAAATTGATAATAAAATTCAACATATACCATTAGAAAGAAGGAAAAGAGAACATAATATCAGATCAATGTGGCGGTACCTAAATAGATTTGAAGAAATCCTTCATACTGTGAATAAACTAAGAGCATTAATATGGATATCCCTACATTTATATAGACCTAAAATTGTAGTTTAAAATTCTCTATAAATATTGTATATACTTATGATAATTGAATGAAGAAATAATATTGTAGGTAAAATACATTATTAAGACAAGATAAGAGGAGGGAACAATAAGGGTTAAGGTTGGATAGCGAAGTGAATACATGAGCAAAGTTGGAGGGGGTGCAAGGGTATATATAAATAGATAAATAGAGATATCTCTTTAACAGCTAAATATTTTTTGCTTGGACATAATTATTATTATCATGTTTGTCTTCTATAGCCATTTGAAGAAATAAAGTAGTTAAAGTAATAACAAACTTGTTAATATATGAGTTGCTTTCATATTTTTAAGCCTTAATTATGAGGACTTCAACAGCCATTGGCATTTTATGGAGTAGAAAATAACATAATAATTAAAGAAAAAGTTTTAATTAAATAAATTAGTAAATAGATAATATTTACTTCATTTTCATTCTTGAATTCACATCTCACAATAATGCTTAATACTTTAGTATGTTAAGAGAATGATGCCCTAGCAAGTAGGAGGAAAAGTAGGTCTAATGATTTGATAACCCTATATAATGCTCGTAAGATATCATGCTCTTATCACTAACACTCAGATGGTCTGTGATTGAGTAGGAATTAGTGCATATATCCTAGTTTATCCTAATTCTTACTTGATCACAACCGCCTTAGTGTTAGTCAAATAGCCCTTATTTTGAAACTAGACCTATCTATTTTTTTGCATGAAATGGAAAGGATCTAGTCCATGATTTATGATGAAGTGTAAATCATCTTTGAAAAGATGTTAAAGCACTCAAAATATCACTTGTTTTAGTGTATGATGGTTGCTACTTTGTCAAACTAATGAAATATTTAGGCACTCTTTGTTGATTACTTTAAAAAAAAAAGTAAAAACTTGTCATGAACATTAAACCATCGAAATGACCTGAGTATTAGACTAAACCACCTCAAGACAATAGATGATAAACTCCAAGGATAGGGAACATTAGACCTTTTGGGACCTATTTCAACAAATAAAGATGGAATTCATAATGTTAGATGCTTCATGGTTCCCCCTTTGGAACTAGCTAAGTTAATTCAGGCATAGTTCACATCACCCTCTTAGCTACTACTATTGCTAAGGTCCCATACATATGGTTGTCACTTCATGACTCCCACAATTGGGCAATAGAGGAAAGGGGGGCTCCAACAAAATCCTAGCCGTTATCTAAGCTTCTCAATTCAGCCACTCCAAGCCTCTCATTCGATTGAGACTCTTACAGAGGAATGATGGAGAAAATTGAAAGGTAAGATTTTTCTCGTATAGATTGATCATTTTTTTTTTTGCTTTTTGCCTCTTTTTCCTATTGATTCATTCTCTTTTTTGGAGATATATGCAAAAGGAGAGCACCTTAGGAGATCAGAGGGGTTTCGATTTCTTAGATTTCAGTTTGAGGATTTTTGACGGGAATATCGAAGGGGTTTCTTCTAGTGGTTTTGAGGATTTTTAATTGAAATTCAAAATGAGAGTATAGGATGGGTAAACCCGATCTAACCCAAGATGGATATAAGTGGGTATGGGTTTAGATATTTTCTAGTGGGATGGGTATGAATATTAGTCGATCTGACCCATACCTAATCCATTGCCACCCTAAGGATAAAACCTTAGAATCTTAAACCTATACTCTTTATTATCATAGCTATCATGCTCCAAACCCTCCCAAGCAAGTGAAACAACTACATATCGTCTAAGGTATAACCTTAGAGATTATGCAAAGTTTGGTAAGCTGAACTATCTCTGCTATCTTTAACACTGCCATCGAAGTTGATCTTAACAAATTTCTAAAAAAAGACTCACAAAAAATCAAAAGAATCCTCCGAATCACTGCATGCGCATAAGGGAGTCCAAAAAATTTGGGGCAATAAAAATCGAGCCAACAATGCTAAAATGACTATATTCCACAACTAAGTAACATGCTCTCTCTAGCATCCGATGCATAAGCACAATCTCGACTTTAAAGAACAGGCTATTCCTAGACAGTTAAATCTGATGAGTAATGTATGCTTTATCCTACTATCTCAAGATGAACCCTTGGCCATACTCTAACGGTTCACATCTAAGAAGGGAGGAAGTCAAGGGTCGCTGACCGCCTGCCATCCTCTAGATCAAACTCACCCTCGAACAATTAAAGAGGGCATGCTCCATTGACTTATTCTCCAGCCCATAGATCGAGCGGGTAGCCGAAAGCTCCATGTTTCTATCTCTAAGAAGTGTCCGAGTCGAAAGACAATCCCAGGCAACCTTTCAAAAAAAAAATCTAATCCTAGGATGGGCGGCCACTCTCTACATCCAAGCAATCTTAATCCTCCTATTTGGCACTAGCCTGCTCATCTCAGCGAGATCCCTGATAGGAATATTAAGATAACAAGATCGGCCCTACATCCTCAAGTCTTGACTCCGATGGATAGAAATCAAGATAGTAAGAATCCTATCAGCAAACTGACCATCAAAGATACGCATGACATCCCGATTCTTCCAACCCTTGCCATCGACGGTGATCAGATCATATACCCGTAGGCGGTCGTTTACCTCCATGCTGATGTAGATCGACCAACAAGAAAGCGACAAGTTGGAAATTCGAGTGTCATGGCTCACAGCAACCGAAGTTCCATATCCAAGCAACCACTTGATTGGGCCACCACTGCTAGGATGTGAGTGCAAATCTTTCTCCAGACGGAGCATCTGCAATCAATCCAGATTAAAGACCTCTGACTCCATACTCCATACCGAGTCCTCATCATCCTACTCTATAAATAATCAAGCTAGATGAGAAATCTAGCTGCATGTCTGGAATCATAGCCTCCATCCTAATAAAGAAGGATTGGATCCCAAGACCCCCATACCGCACAAGTTGGCAAACCATCTTCCAGAAAAGTAGATGAAGCTCGTACCCCTCCTACCTAGCATCCCATAAAAAATTTTAAAATTGCTGCTCCAGACTCCTGGGAGTAGCGCACAGCATAACAATATTCGACTGCTTAAGCTTTTAAGGCAATGTAGCACTAACAGCCCCAAACCCATATTCCCTAACCTTCTATAACTCTCCACTCTCCAACCTCATCAACTAAAAGCATTTCTGTTTGATTTGCAGCTTTTTATAATATTCTTCTCATTTCATAAATTTACTCATCTTTTTCAGTTAGATAAACACACTTTTCTTTGATATATTTAAACATCATTATCAGCATCATCCTGAGTGCTTTTTTTTATTATCTTTTTTTTTTTTTGGAAGGAAGAGTGTTTTTCTATCATCAATCCACCTTATATTGATGGAAAAAAAGATGTCTCACATGAATATTTCCATTGCTTCTTGACTGAACCATTGAAATTTTGAACCTAAGAGACCAATAGCTCCATGGTAAAGTGATTTTTTTTTTTCAGTGAGATTTCTGAACCATGCTAGCACTTCTACAAGGACAATCCTCAGGAAGTTCCATGATCATACATATGCATGCATAATTGTGATGCAGAAGGCAATTAGGAAGCCTAACAGATGGAAAATGGCATCCATTTCTATTAATTGCAATCCAGAATTGACTCCATGCCCACATTACATTAGATTTCTAAGCTACATTAGTTCAAGTGATAACTTATAATGTCCTCAAATATGCTTCCAAGGATGACAGGAGAGCAGTTCTTGGCACCAACAGGAGGTATCTGAAAGACTCTTCACAAACACAGCTACAACTACCAGATTGCTGAGCCACCATGGCCATGCACCATGGCATCAATCTCATCCCCATCTTTCATCTCCAGCTGCCAATCAAACAATATTAGCAGCAGTAAAAATCTCAATCATTGAGATAAAACGACTCCATGAATGCAGGTAAAACAAAGAGACATACTTCATCAGGAGTCTGTTCACCTTGGATTCGATGACCATCTAGGAGAAACTCGAATGTGTTGTCGCCAACAGATCTACGGTCATTGTAAGCCTTCATTAGGTCCTTCATTTTGATGCTTCTCTTCACCCTCACAGTTACTGAATCATAACCATCCTGAAAGAAATCACCATAAGCTATTCCTTTCAGCTCAACTTGTTGCAATGGCTTAAATCAAACGATTTGACCATGGTAACTACTAGCTCGCAATTGTAAATCATATCCAATAAATCCAACAAATTAACTTAATAACAACAGTTAATTAGACTAAACAGGCCAAATCTTAAAGCAGAAGGAAGGAAAGTTTCTATGACCACGGGAGAGAATAGTATCCTCCGAGGCATTGATCGGATTAATCTAGATTTCATATTAAATATCAACCCTCCGTTTATCATTTCAAAATTTTAAAAAGGAAATGTGTGGCTCATATATGTAAGTAATTCAAGATACTCATTTTTTTTTTCTTTTCTTTGGAGTTTAGTCCATCAGACAGCAATTCCTTTTCTTGGTTTTCTATTCTGAGAACCAAATGGATTTCTCCATTGTCTCACTTTACTTGGGTATTGAAATGAAGAGAAACAGATTTAGCTAATCACAACACAGATCTGTTATAGACAACAAAGATTGCATCTAATATTATTAAACAGCAGAAATCAATCATCAAAGTGCCAGAGAAAACTAGAATTATCATAAACCAAGTACTGTAGGAAAATAGTACCACCTCCCTACAAGTACAATACAACAAAAGCATTCTTCATGATACCTTCAACCTTGTAAGGACAGGAGAAATCAAAGAAAGAAGTCAGTCACAATCTAAAACCACCAGTTAAGCATCCTTAGAAGAGCACTCTAAACCAGTGAGAAGAAACCACTCCAGAAATTAAAGGGGAATCCAAGACATGGCTGCTAAGAGAGAAACTATCCAAGAGAAATTTCATGGGTGGGAGTGAAAGGAGAGCAGACATTGCTAACAATCTTGATGTTAATACGAGAAGATCTATCCGAACACCTCCTATCCTCTTTAGCGGTCACCACAGACATCTTCTTCTTCTCTCTTATGATTAGCAGCAATGACCAAACCAACAATGAGCTACCTTTCTTTACTCTACTCTCTCGTGGATGTTCCAGGTAACCACTGGTTTCCTCCGTGATTAACAAACCCATTGGTTTCTTCAGAGCACAGAGCTGACGGTGTCGTTTGCAGATGTCGCATCAATCAGACCCTTTCCATCTATATCCATCAATCAGTCCTTTTTTTTCTTTTTTTTTTTGGTCTTTGATGAGTCCGTAAACAATATTCTTGCATCCTATGTCAGAAGATTACTTTCTTGTATCCTGTGTCAAAAGATCTTTCTTTTCCAAGTCGCCACCTGTCTGACAAATTCTCCAGTGGCGTCCGCTATAATCTTTCTGATTCTTGTTCCTATCTTATAAATGATTGTTATTTTATGATCGCCATTAAGTTCACCAGTCCAACGTTCTATCAAGTAATTATCAGCACACTGCAAGGAATCATACGTGAACTAAACTGCTTTAATCACAAGGAGCACTTAAACCAAGTTTTGATACTCTCAAATTCATGTAACATTAGGCTAAATTTTGCACAATGATCTCAATGCAACAAGACTCCTGCAATACATTGACCCTGCAGCATCCTCTACCTATCTCTCAAGTTCGCTGATGAGAGGACCCTGGCTTATTGACACTATGCAAAGATTCCATGGACTTGATGCTTAATATCAGTAGGTAGTCACAAATATGATACTTGGATATTTGTTGGACTCTGCATGGCTCAGTCAATCATCAGATTCATGTAAGATGAATAAACTATAAGATTTTCAAAAAAAAAAGTATGATTCTTTTGCTAAGTTATAAATTTTATGTAATTTGATCATTTGGACAATCTCATTGTCATCTTTCATCCCATAGCATTGATTGATATAATTCAGAGTATCTTTTTTTTGAACAGGGCATCCAAAATGAACAATTCCACTTGGTTCTGCTCTTCCCCTGTTCACATTTTAGGCACCATATGCATGTAGCATGGTAGACAAACTCCATGAATACAGGTAAAAGCGCACATATAAATAGTTCATCAGGAGTTTGTCCTCCTTGGATTCACTTCTCCACTTAGAACGTGAAAAAAAGCAAAAAAATGTGATAGAACAGGTTGCATCTTTTGTGCGGCAGAATATTTTTTTTTCTTCTGTGAATCATTTGGATCATGCAATGGCTGCTTTGAGACCTACACAAATGGATGAGTAAAAATGTTCGAAATACTTGAAAATCCGTATAGAATATAATTCAATAATTGACATTACAAAGAACATTGATCATTTATAGTTGACGTCACGAAAAAAGATCAACCATCCATAGTTGACATCGCAAAAGTCACAAGCTGGATATGTAGTTAAAACAATCAACAAAAAATCATGAGAGGGTTAAATGAGAGCAACAGCGTAAACAATTAATCTTGACTTAATCAGAAGATTTTTGTGAATGTTTTTTTTTCTAAAAAAATAAAAAATCCGGCAACTTTGAAGTTATCCTTCTCCGGAGAAAGCAAGAACGTAACAAGCAACGCTTCTCTTCCCTCACTATGGGTTTCTTTAAAGAAGGGAAAAGGAGCAGATCTGACGCTCCCATTGTTCATGTTTCTTGAGCGTTGTGTCCACGGATTTAATATTAAAAGCTGCCAAGGCTTCACTGGTAACCAAGAAACGGATAATCTCCACTCTGTAATTCCAATTTAACTATCTTGCCACAGGAGAAATATGGATGATGGTGATTCTTCTATTCGTTTATAAGTTTTATATAATACAATATGAAGATTTTCTTAGCCAGGTAATTGGTGGTGCTTTAGCTTATTTGGACTGAGAAGACAGCATGGAATTAAATAAGAAAGAGCCAAATTAATATTATTCAAGATTTCTGACATTTTAGATACCAGTGTATAGGCTCATAAGGTAAATCTGTAACTAGCCGTTATTGTGGTAGTAGCCCATGCGGATCGAGCTTGATTTTTAACCAAGTGATCTAGATTCGAGTCCTGATGGATGCCAGAGTTCTGATTAAATATCAGATGAAAATGATCTGCGGCAATTCGGTCCCTCTCACCCCTCCTTATCTTAACCAAAAAAAAAAAAATCTATAACTAGTTAAGAATCTATTAGCATGTTTTCCATTGATATGTGATTGATACCAATAATACAACGTGATATCAAGATGAAAATTGATGGTAATAATTACATTTTTTAATTTTGAAAGGTGAATATTTTTTTTAAATTAAAAATATGAACTAAATGAGATATACTTATTTTAAATTTGAAATAATTGATAAATCCAATACTAATCTTTATGAAGTGATGGATTATTGTGGAGTTTGGAATAGACATGAGCCAAGAAACGAAGAACGAAGATGAGGGCAACAAAAAAGTGGTGGGATGTCAGGACTCCTGCATGGGTATGTTTCATCTTATGCTTACGCATTAAATACGCCATGGGAATGTATATAGGGTCAAAAAAACTACATAATTTCTCCCGGCTAATCTTTTAAACTAAAGCTATAGGTTGTTACAAAAAGATATCAAAGCTGATTGGGTTTATAGTCTATATTGATTAAGAAATGTTACACGAGGTCTCTTGGATTGACCACAACAAATCATAGTTGTTTGCAATTGGATTTGATCAAATCTGAACCATTAGCTTGATAAAAGAAGAGGATTTACATAAAAAGTGTAACAACCTAAGATCTCATCCAAAAAAGGAGAAATGAGAGAAGATTAATAATTCTAAAAGTCGAAAAAAATGGAACGTAGATGGAGATAAAAGAGATTAATAGAAAGATAGATGGAGATGAGAAGAAAGAAATAGTCTTAATAGATCAAAAAGTCGAACAAAAGATGTGAATCGAGATAAGAAGATATTAATAATCTTGGAAGAGACGTAGATGAAATGAGAGAAGACTAAAAATCTCCTCCAAAAAAAAAGGTTCGTTTGACTGTGAGGGGTCCATCCATTACAGAAGCCCGGTTGGAGCTCGTTTTCGTAGAAGCCCGGACAGGAGCAGCTCGTTTTCGTAGAAGCCCGGATAGGAGCAGCCTATTGAGGAAGCCCGGCTGAATCCTCTTGTAGTTGGAGCTCGGAGTAGACCGTTCGTGTTAGGGGTTCAGCGTGATCTGCTCTTGATGGGAGCTCGGAGTTGACCGCTCCTTGAGGGAGTTTGGACGATGTCTGTCTGTAATTGGAGTCTGAAAAAGGAGTCCGGCTCCCGTAGGAGTTCGGACTGGATCTTCCTGTAATAGAGGTTAGGAGAAGTCCGGCTCCCGTAGGAGTCCGGACGAAATAAACCGGCTCTTGCAGGGGTCCGGATGGAGCAAATCGGCTTGGAAGGGACATAAATATGAGAAATATGAGAGGCTACTGAAAATAAAAAAGAAAAGAAAAGACATAGATGGAGATGAGAGGAGATTAATCGGGGATATGGATGAAGATGAGATTAATTTGAAGAAAAAAATAGGGACGTACGAGAGGTAACACGTAATTTTTTTAAAAAGATTTAACTTTTTGCAAACGTGATATTTAATGCTGCGTGGGAGGAGGTCAACTTATGTAAACCACATTTTAAGAAATTTTAAATGTGAATTAGAATTATTTTAGGTTGCAGTCAAATATTCAAAATTTTGATTTTAAATCCAAAATCACCTTTTTATGATTACAAACGCACCCCCTAAGCATGCACTTGATCGGAGAGCAGCACAGATAAGAATAGGATAATACAAATGAAGGCGCTTGGGTATGCAAAGAAACCGGCAGGAATGACAGTCCACATAAGTTAAATAGTGGCATGGCAGGTATTTTTTAGTGTTTTCATTTTAGAGGAATGGTGGCAAGGGTATTTACTGAGGACAAGTTGTCCCAAAATAGAAAGCCATCTATGCCATTCTATATTTCTATTAAATCTTCCTGCACACAATTTTGAAATATTTATTCTTCTTTTATCTTTACCAAACGAAAATATGAGTTTTGAAATCTGAGAATCTTCCTTTAGATTTCATCTCACTTTCCAATCTAGAATTTATCGTCTCCCTCTCTCTTCCTAAAATATACAAACTATGGTTAAAATTATAGAAAGTGGTAGATTATAATAAAAATTGAAATTATTAGAAAGTAGATATTTAGGATAAGAAAATTCAAAAAGAAAATATATTGTCGACAACATGGGACTTGAAAATTTCCAAATAAAGAAATTTCGAAATTATTTGAAATTCAAGTTAATCATAATATTTTGGTAGGAAGTTAATTGTAATGTAGTATTTGAAATTACTGGTGACTATGCTTTCAGAATAAGGTGAAATAAACTACTGAGAATTTCTAAATAAAGAAATTATAAAATAATTTTAAAACATCCACTTGCAGCAACATAAAACAATAAGAAAATATTGGGTTAAAATTCTAGAGATTGATTGCATATAGAAATTGATCCCAAGCACAATCAAAATATGAAATGATTGGCATGTAGTTATTCAAAATAAGGAATATCAAATAAGAAATAAACTGCCGATGACTTGAAAATTTCCAAGAATTTTAAAATTATTTGAAATTCATGTTAACCATAAGTTTTCAAAGGAAAGTTAGTCATAATGGTTAGATTAAAATTATTGGCGAGTATATTCCCGCAATAGAGTACTTCAAATAAGGAACCATACTAATGAAAATTTCTAATAAAAATTAAAATTATTTGAAAATATCCCTTTTGGGGACAAATAAGTCAAATAAGAAAATTATTGGGTTAATATTCTAGATATTGGTTATACATGCAGAAAATTAATTTGAACCACAATCGAAATTCAAAATTATTGGTGATAGATATTCAGAAAAAGGAATTTGAAAGTAAAAATACTCTACCAATTATTAGTGACTTGATTCTGAATAAATTTGAAAATCCAATTACTTTAATATTATTTATTATTTATATCAAAATAATTCATTTTTTTGCATTATTTTTTAATATGTATACCACGCGTACTAGGTGCCTGTTTATAAAATAATAAAAGATGATAAGGGTGCATGTTGCTCAGAAAACTGATTTTTCATGAAAAAAAACTAATTTTTCCATTTGGAAACTAAAATCTTTGACTAATTTTCAGAGAAGGTTTCTTTTTCATAGAATAGTCCTATCTTTCTTTTCCATTTATGTGGATTTTCTTACGACCAAACACACAATAGTATTCAAGGGTTGTGGAAGAGGCTGTCGAGAAGGATCTCTAGCCTTCTTAAATGAAGGCTTGTTTCTTATTACTATACCGTTACAAACAAACTCATCATGGAATGATATAAGTGGAAATAAATATAAACAAAATCTAGGCCATCATCTCATGGAGATTATGAGAGTTTCCTGCCTTCCAACAAGAGGGGAGTTTATTGGAGATAATTATGGACGCTTTGAGTCCAGGTCATGTAAACTTTCTGACTATCGCAAGGAAAATAGCACAGCCATGAATCATATAGCCCAAAGCCTGAAAGAATACAACGGAGGACTCGTTGAGCCCAAGCAAGTAAAACATGAAATTTGTCATGATATAATTATAACTTATTCGTTGAGCATGTCTATCTCACCTCTTGGAAGGAAAATAGCACAACCATGAATGAAACATGAATCGAGAAAGAATATAATGGGCATATTGACCCAAGTAAATAATTTACAATTATCATAACATCATTATTACTTGTTCTGTTTGAGTCACATTATTTAGGAAACTACTCTGCCTCAGAGAGAGAGAGAGAGAGAGAGAGAGAGAGAGAGAGAGAGAG
>KE504793.1:735211-763302 GCA_000441515.1 Elaeis oleifera | reverse complement strand
TATGCTGGGGCGCCGCACGGGTGTTTGGGTAAGAAAACACTCACCCCGTGACAATGCGGCGCCCCCCCCCTAACTCCCCCCTCCACCTGTCTGTTCCCTAATTCATTTGTTGGGAATCTCTATCTTTGAAGTCTTGTTGAATTGGTTCAGAGAGAAGTAGAATTCTGTATATGATATGCCATAATGTGATAGCTCCATCTGTATCTAGATGCTCTTATTCATCATTTCTTGGTTTCATTCAGCCTCCCCACATCTGATATCAATTGCATGCTTTTTGCTATTAATTTGTTTAAATTCAATTGACTAACACTGTAATCACTGCATCCCACCTTTCCTCCCCCACATCCCCTACACTGTAATCAACTAGATATCAGAATTAATGCTACCCAAAAAAAACATGCATAGATTATGTTTCAAATATAGACAGATTATTGACCAAAATTATGATAGGACATAGACTTAAACTAATGCCAAGTGACCATAGAGTCTTAGATGCTTTTGAACCCTAACGTAGCCAAAACAATTTAAAACCAAACTCTGCTAGGGATTATGAGATTTTGGATGCTCAGGTCTGGTGGACCACAATGGAAACTTAAGTTTAATTCTTTCTAGTAATCAATACCAAAAGATTCAAGAAAGAGCAAATCTGTCAAACAGTACATACATCACAAAGTCACCTTGGCTGTATAGTAATTATAACAAAGAAAAAGGTTGCCTTGGTCCATGATGTAAAGTTCCCTTCTTGCCAGCCAATGAGTCCTAGTTCCGCCAAAGAATGCTTTTTTGGTAAATCTGCCAAAAAATGCTTTGGCTACACCAGTTTACAGAAGTTGCATCAAGCTAATCGATAACTGCTATGCCATGTTTCATTGTCAGGCACAGAAAGCAGATATGGTTTTCTCATTCCCTAGAATTCATTACTGTATATCATCAGGAACGACTGGTTTTGATTCCTATGTTTGGATAAAAAAAGGGAAAATCTCTGAGGAATGATGCAAATCTAGTAGCAAACAACATAATATATCACTGTTAATATATTATATTATATTATGACAATGACTATCTAAAAAATATATTGTCATATATATTATGTATAGTATTACATAATTTATAATTATACAAACTAAATAATTATAATAATACAACATACTATATTATTTAATAATTTTAATAGCATAAAATATAGTTATGATAATGTTAATCTTCTAAGAGTACTTTAATATTTTATTATAATTATATAGTTCATATTATATAACATTATACAGCAACATTAGCTAATTCTAATATTACTATTATTACAATGATAACAAAATAATGAACATATATAACATATCATATAATAAATATATCATACAATATTATCACAATAGTTCAGATAATATTGTAATAAATAAATAAATTGTTACCTTAGAAACAATGGAATAATAAAGAATTTTCTTAAAAATGTATCATATAATATCATATATTATTAAATTAATATATAATATAAATATTAAAAATATTAAAATATTTAATATTAAGAACAGATTAATATTAGTATTACCTATACCAACCTATTAACGTTACATTATAATATTATACAATGAATGTTATTGATATAATATGATATAATTATCAATAATATTAATATTCCTATTATTCTACTAATCAAAAAATGCAAATGGAAATAATATAATAATAGCTGCATATTATACATATCATTTTACAATACTTATAAGGATTTTGATATATTAAATAATGGAATAGATCTTGGCTCTACATTAAAAAAGTAACTTACTAAATTACTAAATCATCTGGTCATCAACCAGTTTAACTAATAAAAATCCCCACCGACCTCCCCCAGTATGAGGCAGGCTGCCCTCCTTGACCTTAGTATCCAAGGTGTTGCCACAATCACGACCAGAGAGGACTCCTTTTCTCACCCTCATGCCTCGCTCTCCAAGGGGTCCTAGATTTGAGGTGGAGTCTGCCTCTATCCCTCCCTCTGAGGCGAATACAATAGGGGAGAGGATCACTTCCTCACCACCCACAGCTCTTCCTAGGTCGTGCTTGCCCTCAATTTGGCAATTTTGCCATTCATTCTGGTGAGAAGCTTCATGCATCGGAAGAGCTGCTGGTTCCCTCCAGCTGAGAAGAGGGATGAAACTAGGGGGACCAGAGTTAATTGGACAGACTATGGCAACCCAACAACCTACACTTTCCTTCTCATGCATCATCTCACCCCTCCTGCTCCCTACTCTGATCTCAATGCGCTCTCCATCATCAATAGAGGAGCTTTGTTGACGCTTCCAACTGAGAACCAGAAGTTGGCTCGAGACTATGGATCCCCCTGCAAGCAATAGCAATCCCTTCTATGACCTGGTTCTTATAACTAGAAGCTCTAAAAAGATACCATATTGTTTAGCCACATACTGAGAATACTAAGGTTCAATTATGAAAATAACCAACATCCTCTGTAGCTTGTGTTCTTTGAAGACGATTATGATAATTCACCAAAGCCTAGATAACTTTTTCTAATGCAAGTCTTCAAATGATCTGGGTTGAGAATGCAGAAGATGGGAGCAGGAAGGATCAGGATTCAGAAAGGCTGTTAGTGACACAATTCCAAGCTCTGTTTGAGCATAATGGCGACCATGCTACCAGTCATTTCAAAGAATTATGCAAGAATGGGTGCATTCTCAGTGCTATAACCCAGCTTGCACAATTCATAACCTTTTGGATGCCAAAAGTGGACCATGGTATTCTAAAAATCTATGAAACTGAAGAATCAGTGATTCCCCAATCCATCCCGGTTCTCACTTCTTCCAACCCTTTTCTCAGCCATATTGAAAGCTTCATGTTATAATCCTCCACTATGTAATAAATATCTTACCATTGTCAATGTATCTGTACATCTTTCTCCTTCTCAATTAACTCTTTCATAGGCTGCATCTCAGCCTCAAACCAATTTTGGAGCTGGCTTTATTTTCAGATGTTAAGAGAACTCATCCTTAATAGAACATATATAGAAGCAGTATGCTGAGTTAGCTTTCCATTCTCCATGCTAATGGTTCCTCAGAAAAGATATGGAACAATGTCTATCTTAAGAGATTGTGGTAATTGCAAGCCAATGAACTTTGTTTCACACCCATAAGTGGTGGGATGCATATCTTGACCATATGAAAGAGATGGATATCGTGTCATGAGTAAAAGCCTCATCCTCCTTTATCTCGATCACAACGGCAATGCCTGCTTCATCATTGTGCTCAAAGTTTGGATACCTGGAGATGCCTAGATTGCAACCTCCTAAGGGAGAGGGAGACTCCAGCTTTGCCACCATGGATTTGTCAGGCCTCCGGTGGATCTCCACCGCTACTACCTCTGAGTCTTTATTGGCTTCATCACAGAGAGACAAACAAGAAAAGAAGGAGAAGAAGGAAGGAGGGAGAGAAAGAAGAGACATACTTTGAATTAATTACAAAAAATCCTGTTCTGATGACCTGTACTACCAGCTGTCTGATTATCCATTTAAGACCCTTCATTCTTGAATCTACTATCAAGATTATGTATCCACTGATGATAGTGATAGTATAATATAAGAATAAAAATGAATAATATATAATAATATCATGATATGATAACAATATTATTAATAACAGAATATAATATATATATACATATATGTGTGTGCGTGTGTGTGATATACAATGTAAAATATTGAGACTAATAAAATATATTGATATATAATTGTATACTATAACATAACATATATGACATTGTATAATCCAGTAGATAATAAACTACTGTAATATGTTTTCAATAAATAATTAGTAACAATTATATCCTAACTTTTCAATTACAAAACATCAGATTACTTCATCAGAGATCAAAATAAAGATTTAAAGCATTCACATAATAATGCTAATTAGATTTCTCTCA
Organism: Elaeis oleifera; assembly: GCA_000441515.1. Taxonomy (NCBI): domain Eukaryota; kingdom Viridiplantae; phylum Streptophyta; class Magnoliopsida; order Arecales; family Arecaceae; genus Elaeis; species Elaeis oleifera. The sequence goes on along the minus strand of KE504793.1, from coordinate 759,384 downwards.
TTTAAAATATACTAGACTTCTCTATAGATGTTGCTAGACTTTAAGAAAAGAGTAGAGAGTAAAGACAATATGTGGAAACATGCCTACTGATGCTAACTTCTAAATCAATCTGGATTCTAAGAATGTTTGAAGGAAGATAAATAGAGATACTTTTGAATAAAGGTGAATATAAGATATATGATGTATTTAAAACATCATGCATTAATTATTTTAGGTTTATTAGTGCACCTAACCGACCATTGCCATGTGGCAACATCAAGATCGGCTTATCAACAGTACTCAAAATCAGGTCGGATAAATATTGATTTGGTGTCAGGTGTCTAGCCGATCTACTCATATCTACATTCAATCGACATCAGGAGGACATCACACTTAAGCCGACCTCCTGTAAGTGTCAATAAGGCCTTCAGGCTTACTATTCCCCATGTAGGTCAACACACAATCTCTCAACAATTGGCCAATCTGCTATAACCAACTCCAAACAAACTAAGATGGTTATCCAAAACTACCAAACAAACAAGATCCTCCAAATTAGATGGTTATCAATAGCCTAACAAACTCTATCAATGACCTAACAAACCCCTCTATATAAAGAGGAGAAGAGGACTCTCCAAAGGTAAGCAAGAAGTAAACCTCCAAAGCCAAAACTCTGCTGAACTCTCATTTCTCAAGTTCCTCCACTGAAAGAACTTGAGTTCTCTCCTTCTTCTTACTCCAATCCACTCCTCTTGTTCTGTACTTCTCCTTTTTTCATTATTTGCTTTCGAGCTCCGGCAGACTTAACCATCGAAGGATCCTAAACTGGAGGATCTCCCTCTTTGTTCGTGGACTTCTTTGCAGGTTCATCAGTGGACTTCACCACATCGGTTCACCATGAGTTGTCTCCAACTCGGTCTTAGACCGACCTCATCAGTTTTGCCCGGAGCGTTGCAGCAACGGATTGGCACTAGAGGAAGGGCCATTGCCTAAATTTGGATGGAAAACAGGGAAAGCATGAGCATGGAATCATTCCTTACCTCGTCATCTTCATCGAGAGACTTGCCAGAAGCCACTCAACCCCTAGTGGTGGTTGATCCTCAGTAGTTCAACCTTTGGTTTAGCAAGTTCAAGCCTTACTGCTGCTATATAACAGCTCCAACGTACCATAGAGCAGCAACGAGAAGCAGCTCCTCTGGAGGTCTTGTCCTAGCATAGCCAACAACCAACTCATCAGGATCTCCACCGCAATCATCATCCTAGTCAAACTATCAAATCCTCTGAAGGAGAGTCAGTTCCTAATGACGGGAAGCAACATTGGAAAAAAGATCTTGAATAGAAGATTCAAGAAATTAAGAAGCGATTAATGAAGGTACAAGTTGGAAATCATTAATAGAATAGGGGGCAAACTTCGACCTATGATCTCCTTTCTCCCAAGAGATTCTGAGTGAGCTAGTTCTTTCCAGTTCAAGATGCCAACAATAGAATCGTTTGATGATTCCACTGATCCATTGGATCATCTTAAAGGTTACAAAGCCCTCATGATATTGCAAAGGGCATCTAATGCCCTACTCTACTTCGCTTTTCCTGCTATCCTTAAGAAGTCAGTGAGGGTGTGGTTTTTTGGACTCCAATCGGAGTTCATTTCTTCTTTTGAGCGGCTGGGAAGACTGTTTGTGACTTACTTCGACAAAAACTGATTTTAGCTGAAGAACACTGACAGTCTCTTTTCCATTCAACAATGAGAAGATGAATCCCTCCATGAGTACGTGGCATATTTTAATGCAGCCATGCTTGAAGTCAAAAATTTCAACAAGTCTGTCGCCATGTCTGTCTTAAAGTGAGGACTTAGAAGTAATTGCCTAATCTTCACCCTCCACAAATTTTTTGGATACTTATGATGAAATGTTGGTCTGAGTTCGAAAATATGCTCAGACTGAAAAGGAGGAAAGTGTTAATCGGCAAGCAAAGAAGGAGAAGAATGACCAGAAGTGGCCCTGCGTGGAGGACCACGGAGCTCAGCAAGAGGAAACTTAAGCCGACCTTAGAAAACCCAAGGCCAAGGAGCCCACCTCCATATTTTGACACTTACACTCCCCTATTTGCTCTCTATGTCCGGATCTTGATGGAGATCAAGGGACAAAGACATCTTCGCCAGCCAAATCCGATGAAGGCCCCATCGATGAAGAGGAACAAAAAGAATACTGTCATTTCCACCATGACCATGGCCATAAGATGGAAGATTATTATAGCTCAGAGATAAAATAGAAGCTTTGATCTGTCAAGGTTACCTTGGCAAATATGTTCGAGATCGGGTAAGCCAGGCTATTGAACTCCGACAGAAGACCAATGAAGACACTGAACATAATCGGCCCACTGCTGGAGTTATCAATATGATCTCAAGATTTACTGATGGTCGAGAGGCGATGGATAGCAATCCTTCCCAAAAGAGATGGCACACTAAAAATATGATGTCATTCTCTAATGATGATGTTCAAGGAGAACAAACTCCTCATAATGATGCTGTCGTCATTTCTATGATGATAGCAAATTACAATGTAAAAAAAATACTAATTGATAATGGAAGCTCTGCTGATGTATTATTTTATGATATTTTTTAGAAATAATTTATTAGGTCAGTTAAGACGGGTCGATACTCTGCTTGTTGAACTTTCTGATGACTCAGTAGCTGTCGAAGGAGAAATTACTTTGTCAGTGAAATGGGAGGACAAGAATCTCAACAATCAACTGTACAGCTCATCTTTTGGTTGTCAAAGTGTCGTCGGCTTATAATGCAATTCTCGACTGTCCTAGACTCAATGCCCTCAAAGCAGTAGTCTCCACCTACCATTTGTTGGTTCATTTTCCGACAAAAAATGAAGTTGGAGAAATGCATGAAGATCAGATGCTTGCCAGACAATGTTTCTTGACAGCTGTCAAAGTGAAGAAATCAGTGGAAGCCTTACCAATTGAAGGATTTGATCATAAAGATGAGATCGATAAAAACTGAGGTGAACCAACTGAACAACATATGACCATCCCATTAAATGAGGATCCGAAGAAGACTGTCCAGATCGGGCTCAGCTGAAATCCGACTTAAGAAATGATTGGTCTCTTTTCTTTGAGCGAATCAGCTTCAGATATCCTTAAAATTTCCTCCGATGCCATCGTGCATGAGCTAAATGTTGATTCCAAGTATCATCCAGTTTAGCAAAAAAAAAGAAGCTTTGCTCTAGAACAACAAAAGGCTATAGATGAAGAAGTTGATAAGCTCCTGAAAGCAGGCTTCATTAAAGAGGTTCACTATGCGAAGTAGATACCTAACGTTGTTATGGTTAAGAAGGCAAATAGCAAAGGAGAATCTACATCGACTATACTAAAATCATCGTCCTTTGTCTATTCCTTTTGATGCCGATAGCTAGGTACTAGTCTGAGAAGATACAGGAATGCAAAGGCCAATCCATTATACAAGCAAGCTACTGTGGGATGTTGAAATCCAATATACGAAGGCAGAAAAGATGATCTATGCCCTTATTACATTAGTTCGATGACTTCGACTTCATTTTCAAGCTCATTCAATCATCATCCTGATCGATCAACCTTTGAAATCAGTCCTGCAACAACTCGACACTTCAGGTCGGATAGTAAATGGACTATTGAACTCAGTGAATTTGGCATTCATTACCGACCTCGACTAGCAATGAAGGCCCAGGTACTAGCTGACTTTGTCATGGAATGCACTATTCCCGATGAAGAGCTGACTTCAAAAAATCCTAAGGAGATTATTGAGAGCCTATAGTGGGTATTACATGTTGATGGAGCTTCAAATTCTAAAGAAAGTGGAGCTGGTTTAATCTTAGCTATAGTCCTGAAGGCGTCATTATTGAATATACCTTGAAGTTCAACTTCAATACCTCAAATAATGGTGCTGAGTATGAAGCTTTAACTGCTAAACTCAAAATGGCAAAAGAGCTCAAGATCAAAAGGCTAAAACTCTTCACCGACTCATAACTTATCGTCGGACAGGTACAAGATCAATTTGAAGCTAAAGATTCTATAATGGCTCAATACTTACAAATATAAGAGAGCTATCAAAAAGCTTTGAAGATCTGAAAGTACTACAAATCATAAGATTGGAGAACGCCCGAGTTGATACCTTGTCACATCTTGCCCCATCGGGCGTCCTAAACTTAGCCAAAGGGTCCTCATTGAATACTTGGAGAAGCCTAGCATTGAAGCCCTCCCAATCCTGTAGGTCAGTCATGAGCCGAGTTGGATTGATCCACTGGTCGATTACATCATCAAAGGAGCTCTGCCAATTGATCCTATTGAAGCAAAAAAAATCAAAAGATAAGCTCCATGGTATATTCTTCAGGATGATCAATTATATAAAAGGTCGTATTCTCTTGCTTTACTTCGATGTCTACGACCATCTGAAGCTGACTATGCTCTTCGAAAAATCCATAAAGGGATCTGTGGCAATCACTTGGGGGGCAGATCGTTGGCATATAAAGTTATCTAACAAGATTACCAACCATTCAGTAAGATGGGATTGACCTTATTAATAAATATGACCAACGTCAAAGATACACCAATATTCAACATCAGCTTGCCGTCGAGCTCATTCCCATTACAGCATCATGGCCTTTTGCCATCTGGGGAATGGATATCTTTAGACCTTTCCCAGTGGCAACAGGATAGAGAAAATTCTTGATGGTGGCCATCGATTACTTTACTAAATTGGTACAAACAGAACTTTTGGTATAAATTATTAAGAAAAGATACAAGACTTTGTCTGAAAGTCAATTATTTATTGCTTTAGACTACCTCAGATCATTGTCACTGATAATGGATGACAATTTGACAATCCAAAATTCAAAAATTTGTACCATGCTCCATATTGACTATAGGCTCATCTCAATAGGACATCCACAATTAAATGGGGAAGCCAAAGTCACTAATTGTATCATCCATCAAGGTCTAAAACAATGCTTACTGAAGCAAAAGGGCTTTGGACAGATGAACTCTACAATGTCCTTTGGGCCTATAGAACTACACCTCGGGATCCAACCGAAGAGACCCCATTCAAGCTGACTTTCGGAGCAGAAACTGTAATCCATGTGAAAATTGGCTTATCCACAATTAGAGTGAAACACTTCTCTGAAAAAAGCAATTCAGATCAATTGAGGGCCGACCTAGATCTACTTGAAGAAATTAGAGAAAGAGCTCAAGTACATATGGCTACGTACAAATAAAGAGTGGCCAAATACTACAATACTCGAATAAAATCAAAGTTCTTTCATAAAGGAGATTTTATTCTTCACTGAGCTGAAGTCTCAAAGCCCACAGAACAAGGGAAGCTTGCTCCAAATTGGGAAGGACCTTATTGGATCACCAAAATAATCCTGTCCAGGAGTATACAGAATTCAAAACTTAGATGGTTCAGCTATTTCATGTACTTGGAACGCTGAAAATCTCAAAATGTATTATCAATAGATCTTCAATAAGGGTTTTTTGATGTATCAATTCCTATCCAAACAAGGTCGGATCATTCGACTAAACGAGGACATCATGAAAATCAATTCTTGTCCAAATAAGGTTGGAGTATTTGACCAAATGAGGACACCATGAAGAACAAGTTGTTGTCCAAACGAGGTCAGAAAATCCGACCAAACCAGAACAACTTAACGAGAGACGTCCAATCTCTCACCAATATACAATGTGGGACATCTGATCTCTAGATTGGATCTCACAAATATCCTGTGGGACACCTGATCTCCGGATTGAACCTCATAAACATCAACTTAAGGGACTTGAGCTTCGACTTAAACTCTCAAACGACATGCCCTTGAAAGGACAAAAGACAAAACATTTCAACTTATGTTAGAACTTAGACTACACAACGATTATGGGAGACCTGATCTACCCAGTATGACATCGGACAGAGATACATCTCAGCCTCAAAATTATAATCATTCAAATTATTAAGATCGGTCTACCTTGAGTAGATTGGTCTAAATTCTGACGTCAAATTATCTTAACATTTTGAAATCTGAATAAGCATCTACTTATTTTAGTTGACTTAGTATTTCCAAAGCCACATCGACTTTATGATCAACCCGACCAAGATCATGCGAGATTTATTCTATATCAAAATTTCCAAATTCTCAATGAAGCAACTCGGACCCAGATCGGATTAATGGAGGTCGGATAGACCTACTAAAAAAAGAAGAAAGAGAAAAAATGTGAACACATTTGAGAAATGTTGATTTCAATGATAAGATTATGTTACATAAGCCCACATCGGGTTATTACAAGAGTTTCATAAGAAGCAAAAATACATTCAAACTTTAGGTTGAGGAAGATTAGATGAAGGTGGAACTTGGGAAACTTTGGTCATCGGAGATTCAACAGTTATAACTTCAATTGCTGGGACCCTCGGCTGCCGGCTGGGTGGCTACTTTGATCAAAGATTGAGGAGTTTCCTCAATTGCAATCTAAGGAGCTACCTTAGTTGAAGGCTGAGGAGCTGCTTCAACTGCAGGCCGATGGGCTACCTCAATTGTAGGAGCCACCTTGACTGCTATGGGAGCCTTAGCAGATACACCAGCAGTTACCTCAAGGACCAGTTGGTTGATGTCGAAGTCGGGAAGGAGCTTCTTCACCAAATCCTTGCAGCACTGAACCCAAAGTCAAAAGCCCCTCAGCAGCCTCGCTGACTTCATCCTGAAAAGCCTATGAAGTCTTGTAGTCCTCCACAGCTTTGGCGACAGCCTTTTCCTTCTCCTGATCGCCTTCTTCTGAAGTAATTCTAGCCTCCTCGAGTTGGACTGATGGCTTCTTCGGATTTCTTCAATCTGGCTTCCAATTTAGGGATCTAATCTGCCTCAACCCTCACATCTACCAGTTTTCCTTCACAAACATTGATCTTGCGCTGCAAATCTTAGCAGTTTCTAATTCTTCGCCTTTATTACAGCCAACTTCTCTTGCATCTGTTTCTTCAATTCCTTGGCAACCTTGGCCTCTTTGGCTGCTTTCTCTTAGGCCTCCATTTCGCGAGCTTGCTCGGCCTTAAGCCCTTCTTCTAAGGACTTTCTATTTTCATGAAACCAATTAAATATTCATGCAGAAGTTTGATGTCCAAAGCGACCTACAGCAAAGAAATAGAAATCGTATCGGTAAAGTACCGATATGTAGAAAAAGAGGAAAAAGAAGAGAGACTTACATCAATCAAGATGATTCAATAATTGCTTAATTGAACAATCTCACCTCCGTGCCTCCAGATCTCTCTAAGGCATCACCGCACAAAGCAGCTCCCGACCAAGCCGGGGTGTCTCAAACAAGGACATTCCAGATGTGTCAAGCCTCTTGGGTCCAGTAAACAACGAGGACGATGGAGCACTCTCTGAAAGTTTCTACCATTGCTCCGATGTCCGAGCTGATCTTGTTGATGGAGGGGCAAGTAAAGAATTTCCTTTAAGGCGAGGAATATCCCTAGTAGGAGAAGGATGAGTCACTTCGGCCTCTGACCGACATAAAGATCTTGGCTCTGGGTCAGCAACCGGAGCGGGGGCAGATGGATTCACCACTAGAGTGGTTGCCAGAGAAGATTGGAGAGTCGATCTCGACTCCAAAGAACTTGCCCCTTTACCTCCCTTACGGCAGGTTCGTTACACGATCTGTGCTTCCGCTTCTTATTTCCATCATCCTTCAGGGATCGAACTTCATTGCTACAACAGAAAAATTCTATTAAAAAGAGAAAAAGAAAGAGTGACATCGAACTTACCCTGAGGAGAGATTTGGCTGATGCTTGCTTCAATAAGGCTTGGTCAGTCACCAGGTGAAATAGTTTTGGAACCTTCATACCAAGCAGCATTACAGAAGCTTCTTCATCCCCAAGGAGAACTTCATTTTGGGAGTTCATTTGAAGTTGAGGTTTACCCTAACTACAGTTTAACCTCCAACGTCTATTAGAAGAAAAAAAAGCTTTTCCAGCTGGGACCAAATTTACACTTTGGCTGAGGTGAAAATACTACTAGCTATTTTCATAAGGATGTTTTTTCAGGACAAACAGTGCCCTAAGGAGGAAAATCCTAAGGTTTATCTTTGCAAAGTCACAAAAAATGATAGAAACTATAATCATCCAAATGGCATTTGGAGTAATTTAGGTTGGGTGGACCCTACAGAAATCTAACACATTATCGATGAAGGGATGGAAAGAAAATCGAAGCCCAAATCGAAGTGTCTCATCGTAAAAAGTAACAATTAGTCTGGAGGTTTAGTAACCCAACCATCTTGACCAGGAACGATTAATTGGAAGTCTTCAGAAATTTGATATTGAATCCTAAGCTTTTGGAGGTCAACATCAGTACATAATGGACTCCTTACCACCAGGACCGAAGTAATCCAAAAGTCCATGCACAAGAGATTCTGCATATCAACCTGAATCACCCCAACCTGAGGTGCCAACCTCGATGGATGCCCGAGGTAAAGTTCCAACCTCAAGCTTGATTTGGGGCTGGGTTGATCGAGATACTTGACCATTCTGACTCTTCTTCCCCTCATATTACCACCACCAGAAGATATTTTCCTCAAAAAAATGTCAAACAAGACAAAAAGCAAGAAAGGAAAAAGGCAAAAATAAATAGAAAAGGAAAGAAAACCTATAGGAAGAAGGAAAATGAAGAACACTCAGGAAACCTAAAAATGCAGAAGAAAGAGGGCAAAAGACCACATAACCTACCTAATGGATAGGGATGAGAGGTTTCTTCTCCGACTCCGACAGCACTAGTAGCAATGGAGGTAGAGAATGCTCTGGCAACACTCCGACAGTGCTTCCGCATAACAAAGAAGGTAAAGTAACAAAAAGAGCAGTAAACTGGTATATTTATAAATGTAGTCAACGACCTAGATCGGCCTCAACCACCGATGGATTGGTGAGACATTTGGCAACAATCAAATGATTCTAAGGAAGGACCATTCAATGCACCTCTTCTAGCTTGAACCACGTAGACCTGATCCTTGTGATACCGGCGACAGCCAATGGCGTGTTGGTAGGTGGCAAGCGGCTATTTAATTATCTTGGGTGTGACCCCCTAGGTAATGATGATTTTTCGATTTTTCGAGCCCTCATAATTGCAAGGAGATCTGATGAGTCATTTTCAAAAACGACGTCTCTTCATACCACTAAACAAAAATACTACGAAAGTCGATGTACAGTGCATTAATATGTGGTGACAGAGCTCAGTTATCATTTCCAAACTGACTTCCCACAACCAATGTGACAAAAATCACTTTGGGTCTAGGAAGTGGGGGGTATGGTTGGTGCACCTAATCGATCACTAACCATGTGGCAACATCAAGATTAGCATTGTACTGATTTGTCGGTGAAACACCACAACAGTCAAAGTGATTGGCTTATCAGCAGTACTCAAAACCAGATCGGATAAATACCAATCTGGTGTTAGGTGTCAAGCCAATCTACTCATATCTACATTCAATCGGCATCAGGAGGACATCATAGTTGAGCCAACCTCCTGTAAGTGCCAGCACCATTCCCCATGTGGGTCAACCCACAATCTCTCAACAGCTGATCAATCTATTATAACCAACTCCTAACAAACTAAGGTGGTTATCCAAAATTGCCTAACAAACAAGATCCTCCAAATCAAATGGTTATCAACGGCCTAGCAAACTCTATCAATTATCTAACAAACTCCTCTATATAAAGAAGAGCAGGGGACTCTCCAGAGGTAAGCAAGAACTAAACCTCCAAAGCTAAAACTCTGCCGAACTCTCATTTCTTAAGTTCCTCCACCGAAAGGAACTTGAGTTCTCTCATTCTTCTTACTCCAATCCACTCCTGTTGCTCTTTGCTTCTCCTTTTTCCACTATCTGTTCTCAAGCTCCAATTGATTTAATCATCAGAGGGTCTTGAATCGGAGGATCTTCCTTTTGTTCGTGGACTTCTTTGTAGGTTCATCGGCGGACTTCACCACATCGGTTCACCACGAGTTGTCTCCAGCTCGGTCTTGTACTGACCTCGTCAGTTTTGCTAGGAGCGTCATAGCAACAGGTTCTTTTTAGAATTTGTCTTTAGTTTAATTATTTAAAATCTTTAACAACAGCATGCATTGACAAGTGCATTATTACCATTGTTTAAATCCTAGTGGGATAGGAGGTGTCCTAGCCATCCCATCCCATTCTTGTGAGAAATAAGATTGGGATAGAGATGGGACTCAAAAACCCATCCACACGTGGGAAGAAGAAAGAGGAAATAAGAAGGAAAGAAGAAAATTGGGGAAAGGAAAGAAAGGAGAAGTAAAAGGACATAGACTAAGGAAAGAAGAAAAAGAAAAGAATGAAGAAGAAAGGAAAGAAAGAAGAAAAAGAAACAACAAGAGGAAAAAAGAAAGAATAAGGGAAGAGAGACTAAGGATACCTACCAGGATGCTCAAATGAGACAACCATTGATTTGAGATAGGGTGAGACGATTGGGCATCCTGTTCCATGGAGAAATTTAGATGCTACCATCCCATGGGATTTAAAACCTTGATTATAACTAATAATATATAAAAATATCTTATTATTGTTACTCAAGTGGATAACTAGGACTATGAAGAATAGTACCAAGCTGCCCCTCGGTATGGTGGTACCCATTTTTACAGAAATCCAATACATATGAAATCAGCATTGCCATGTCTGAATGAGCTACCGAACATGGAAACAGACTAGATGGGAAATCAACACCGATTCCCACCTCCCAATTCCTGTCAACCAAACATGGCATTAAATTGATAGCATGATCTAAAAAGCCTGCCCCAGGTAGGATAAGTGAAAATATTTACAGATTCATAAACGGATAGAAATAGTAACAAGTAACAATACATTGATCAAACAATCGAATGTCTATCCTGATCATGCTTTGTATCAAGCCTTGACAATTAGAATACATGATTATGATTTCTTCATTTAGCTTTTCTCATATTTGTGTTCTTCCCTTGAACTCCATTAGAACCACCACCAGGAGTAACCTCATGATCATAGAATTCAAATCCAATGACTGTGCAGCACATGTTATTATCTTAATCTCAAAGACATCTATAACTCAGAAATTCTAATGGAATTGAGGGGCATCTGCTCCATTTTCCCCAAGATGGCAGGCTCCCTGTTCCATAAAGAAGCTCAACTTCAAATCTAGAACAAATTAGAGGGATGTCATATGTTAGAGCATAAATTCATAATGGAAGGCAGAATTAGCAGAATCAAGAAGACAGCTAGATCATTTGTTGTCTTATTAAGGAAGAGAAAAAAAGATCATTTGGAATTTAGCATTCCAGTTAAACATTTGCATATACCAATATCATAATTTCCAAATTGTAGTACTTTGTGGATACCTACCTGTCCAATAACAAAGTTTCCACATACAACCCGTGAACTTTCAGTCACATAAGAATAATTCCTGACTTTAGTCAGGAAAAGGCTATTCACTATCTACTTACCATCATTAGAAAGTTCACACCGTTTGGATGTCTCCAAACAATACTCTGGAAGTGCTATTGAGATCAACAAAATTGCAGAAGAAAGAAAATCATAATAATAATTTAAAAAAAAAGACTTCACAATGTATCATATTGCACATATGCATAAAGAAAGAAAATCTCATGCCATAAATGACTAAATATTCATCTGATACTCTTCAAGATCTGAAATCTTCAGCCAGTGAAATTCGAGAATATCTTCTGGTTTAACTAAGATCAAAGTAGTTAAAAGGAAATATTACATGCTGTGACTAGAAAATTTATAAGAAAGTAAAAAACCTGCATGACATACTGTCCAGCATAGGTTCCTGTAATTGTAGAACTCTGACCAGATGCCAACAAAGCAATCGCAAATAGCTTTGAACTCCATTTCCTAGGACATTCTGAAAGAAAAGTATAAAATCAGCTTAAAAGCTAGGTATTGATGTTAATAAATGAAAGCTACCGTAATATGCACTAAACAGCTCTTTATTCCCATAGATATGCCTATAGGTAACACAAGAAATTCTGTTAGATCTGTTCTCCATGTGAGTTAACAACTAATTGCAGATTTTAACAGATAGGAAATCTGGACCCGTTTATCAAACAAGCTCTTGTTTTTGTGGAGGATCAAAACAGGTTTGTCAAGGCACTCTTTGATCTGTCTCTAAGTACCATAGTAATTCAGGGTTTCATATGTATAAAATAGCACAAATCAGGCAGAAACAATTACTTTCTTCTCTTTCTGAGAAACATGATCTTGAAAACGTCAAAACAAGGAAGCCATAAAGTCCGTTACTGTACCCACGTATGCATATTTAAGTTAATCAATGTCAGATACAACCAGATTCTGCCATAGCAATGACTGAAGTGTATAACAGATAAGTGATTTATGGAAGACAAACAATTGAGACTCAGGAATCTAACAACGTCAGTTCACAATTTAGTGATAGTCTGTAACATACTCTTAGTAAAAATGAAGCTTTGTTAAGATCTAGATCCTCGCAGTTCCTTTGATCTTCAGGACTCAGATTGTCTGAGCCACAGACAGCACCACTTACAGAAATAACAGATACATTGATCAGAAAAGCCACGGAAAGAGCAAGTGCACTTTCAATAGTATAAAACCTGTATGCCTCCTGAAAAAAAAGGATAATAGCATGGTTTAGAACTCCATAAGTACACGTACAGATAAAAATGCTCATATTTGTGCTCATATTTATGTTCAACACGTCAAGAAAAAATGCCTTGAAAGCACCACATAAATTATACTATAAAAATTTTGAGGTAAGAGGAAGCAAGTTGACTAAAAGTTTTAGATCCAGAATACCAAGTCTGGAACCATACAAGACAATGGTTTCTTTTACTCAAATGGGAATAAAATGACAAGACTAAGAATTTACTTGATTCCATGAATTGAGCGTGGTATTTTCCTAGACAGCACCAATGCTGAATGGAGAAAAAGGTTGTGCCTGCACCAGATCATATAATTATCATTAAAAGAGCTACTAACGGATCAAATAAGCAATGACAGTTGATCATGAGAAGCTTACGGCATGACCATTGCACCAAGCAGTGAGATAGCAAGACCTGTGGCACCATTCCTTTTAGTTGTGGAACAAAAAGTCCTTTTAAAACCTCTGATGAGTTTGGCTTTGCATAACCAAGTTCCACAAGAAACAGGAAGCCATTGTAAATACCAGAAAAGCTATTAGAAACTCAAGTTTCCGAACCTGCATGAAGTTGAAGATGTTTCATGAGAATAACTTGAATGCTTTAGACATTTTAATTCACAAATTCTATTCTGATCAAATTAACAGCTAACAAAAGCATAATACAAATTATATAATAACCAGTCATGACGCTTTGCCATCCATTGGAGGTTGGGTTATGAATCCCCCTTTGCTATTTATCAAAGGATTCTATTTGAGCACAAGCTTTTTCAAATCCTTTCCCGTAACTTCCATTCAGAGAATTTTATATATTTTGTTTTCCCTAATCCTTCCAGACAAATCCAAGCTCCTCTCAGTATCATGTTATTGGACTTTGGTTGAGATACATGAAACATATAGACCGAACAAATGAAACCAGTTACTCAAGAAACAGCTGCAACATGATTAATGCATATAAATTCTTACCCCATATTGCTGTAATAATAGAAGCATCAGAGTACTAAGACCCGTGATAAGAACACCACACCATACTGGAATTCTGAAGAGCATATTCAATGCAAATGCCGTTCCAATTACTGGGGAGAATTAGGAAATAAAAACCTAGGGATTAGAAGTAGAAAGGGCAGGCACGTGCAACTGTGCACGTTCAACTTGAAGTTGTGATACCTTCAGGAATGTCACATGCAACCACAGCAAGTTCAGCAAGGATCCACAAGATAAAGTTTGGGACCTTTGGATATTCAGCTCTACAATGCTCAGCTAAATGCTTCCCTGCACCATAAACACAGGTTTTAATAGCACATAAAAATGCCAAAGTATTTATTCAATACTAGTTTCTCATAATAACACCTATGTAGAGGGATATGCAGACCTGTGACAACCCCTAGCTTGGCTGCTAGGGATTGAATAATAAGAGCGGCACAGGAAGCCACAAGAATGATCCATAGTAGCTGACCAGAAATGCAAAATGGCAATAGAGTTATCGCTCCAGTCAAATATGCAAATAAACTTTAGAATTCAGAATATATATTAAGAAATGTCACTCTAACATATAAAATATGACTGCATGCATAACAGAATGGTTGATATATCAGCATGATAAATTAGGTGATGCACCTCATACTTATATTGGGCTCCTGCCTGTAAATCCGTCTCAACTGTAAATAGAATGTATAATCAATGTTAATTATATACCAAACTCAGCAGTGCTAACTCATTATTTGGGAAAAAAGGAAGGAAATAGTGACATATCTTACAGTTGCCAGGATCTATATATGCAATGGAAACAAGAAATCCTGGGCCAATATACGCAAACAAATTCTTCCAACTCTTTCTCTGCAATATCATCAAAAATTATCCAGTTAGCAATCAAAACAGCATGTTCTAAGCACAATGGATGAATCTTTTAATATAATTAATTAATATGAATCCTGGAAATCTAATCCCAAACCCTAAGGTAAAGACAAGTGCTGGTAATATAGTGACAAGAAAGTAACTTTTACACACTCTTCAGACATAATATAAATTAATAAAAGAATGTAACTATTTCCTTGGGTTGTACCTCACTTCATAAATATTGTAGATCACATCTCCTTGTAAAGGAAGATCAAATAATTGCCCTCATCCTTTTCTTAATCTGTACTTAGTGGTTTTTGTAATCTCAAAATCAAAGGTTCACCTTTTCCTATATGCAAATTTTAAAATTTTGAGATGGGATTTCTTAAAAATATCTATTATAGGTTCCACTAAAACACTTATTAGGTTGATGCAGGTATATAAGAAAACAAATTCCAATACACCTTACTCCTCAAACACCTAGTTGATCTTTCCACATTGTATAAAAATCTTACCTGGATACTCAACTTACAATAGGTGCATGTTTACAGGTGCATTTGCACTCGTCAAAATTGTTTTTCGGTCCAAATGTGGAATTTTGAGCACTTGCCTATAATCCAAGGGTGCATTTGGTTCACGACCAGAATCAAAATGGATTGGAATGGGAATCGAAATGGCCATATTCCCCAACATGTTTGGTTAGTGACTGGAAACGGAATCGGAATGAGATTAGAATACTAGGAGAAAGTTGGGATTGAGTCTTAGGGATTAGGGCATTCTCTTCCTCCCTGAAATCGAAATCAGAATGGGACTTCCTCCAAACCAACAGTTGGAAATGGGAGTCACTCATTCCCATTCTAGAGTCCAACTCCGTGCAACCAAAGATGCCCCAAAAGTAATTTTGGACCACATTGGAGACCTCCCAAAATATAGTTTGTAAAAAGTTGACCTCCTCCTGCTTTCCGCAAACGAACCCATAAGCTGAATATTGCATTTGCAGGATTTTTCTTTTTTTTGTAGAAAAAACCACCGCCACCCCTCGAAACTCCTTCTTTCTTAATTTTGTCCTTGAAACCCCCTGGTAAATCCTCCGATGTCCTCACCTCTCCATTAACTCGGCATCCTAACTTCCTCACAACTCTTCCTCTTACCTCAAACCTCCCCTCCAACAACCACATCCCCATTTCCTCTCACCTCATCCTCTCATCTTGATCCTATCCATCCATCTGACTACCTCGACACTCTAGCCCTCCTCTTTGCAGGAATCGGGACATGGCCCTGCAAAGTATAGACTTCGATTCCTTTGTTTGTTCTTATACTAATTTCATTGTTAGCAAAGTTTTGAGGTTTCTAGGTTTAATTGCAATTTCTATTCTTTGATTCGTTGATGTCAATTTGAATAGATGCATCTGTTGGAAACAAGGACCACCGAACCAGAACCAGAGCTTGTGCCGGTCGGCCGACGGTGCAATTAAATATAGTTCCATACTGTTTCGTGTCGGGCCGAACCGAGAGGTCAAAGAAGGGAGAGGAAGAAGAAAGAGAAGAAGAGAGAGAGGGGGAGTGAAGGAGAGGGAGAGGAGGAAAGGGCCTCCGGCAGCTATCGAAGGGCATCTGAGGCCGCACTGAGAGGCCTGAGGGTGGCCGGGCCGGAGGAGGGCCTCCGCCCTTGTCCCATGCAAAATAGGGTTCTCCCCTATTGCGGCTTTTTTTTTGGATTTTATCGCGTGAAGTTAGCAAATCAGTTGCCAACTTCACCTATTTTTTTTATAATAATTTCGGCCGAAGTCAGCAAACCATGATTGTAATGGACATCATCCCCCTCCATTCTCCTTGCTTCCAAGCTCTCTCTTCCTACCAACAATAGCTTACCAACTGTCCTCCACCACTAGTCAACAATGTCTACCAAATACATATCATGGCTGAGATATTAACGGATCACTGCCTTCTATTGCCATTGTCAAGTACATTCATCAGATCCAACCACTTGATTATGATAGCTCTCTCCCCTTCTGGTTGTTCATTCCTCCCATAGGCATTGGGATCAATCTATCAACTACGATAGAAAACCTTAATACAATACAAATCCTTTATATTTTCAAGTTACTTTAGATACTTTTGATAGCATATCTGATGATACCTCAAAGCAAGATTTGCCAAACCATCCTGCACCAAGCAGTTCAGGGCATACTAAATTAAATCAGCTAAGAACCATGATGGTTCAGCCACCCAAAGCAAAATAGGGTTGTAACCGATTAAAACCAACCAAACCAGGTTGAACTAACCAGTTTCTCCTTAGGTTGAACCAAGATCCATAATACTGAAACCAGCACCCATGCCAGTAGGCTAGTATGGTATAGTACGTCTCCGTATTATGTCATTCCAGCGGGAATCGATAAAAAACCCACATAGGAGGGGGGGAGAAAGAGAGAGGAAGGGAGAGACAGAGTGGGAGAGGGCAATGGAGAGAGAGAGAGAGGCGGAGGAAGAAGGAAAGGAGGAAAGAGAGAGAACGAAAGAAGGGAGAGAAAGGGTGAGGGAGACGGTAAGCAAAAGCCACAAGCATAGGACCATGGGAGGGCCAGAATCGGGCTTTTGAAGCCCTCTCTGGCCCCTTCCTTGGCCCTGTTTCGGCGGCCCTCGCTCACTTCCACCCTCTCTCTCCTCCTTCCTCTCTCTCTCTCTTATCCTCTCTCCCTCTCCCCTCCATGGTTTTCTCGATTTGAAGGCTACAAACCATCCCAGACTGTCCCTAGTATGGCTCAAGATACCAAAACCAGATGGTTTGGGAGTGTTCTGCCTTCCCCATTGAACCCTAAGACTAAATGTCAACTCTCTATGGCTAGGAATAAATAAAATTAGTAGAAAACGAATTTATTAAAAATTCACATACTTCAATCTCAACGAAAGATGATGATAGCTATGAATCCAAAAGCACACTGGAATGAAAAACATGATTAGAAAGAAAAGTTCATGATTACTCGAATTCTCAATAGGGGAGCAATATGACCACTAAAACTATAAATGACAATTCTTTATGGCTAGAAATCAATAAAATTAGCAGAAAATGAATCTACTAAAAATTCACATACCTCAATACTAACAACATGCAATGATAATTATTAATCCAAAACACATAGGGAACAAAAAACATGATTAGTGAGAAAAGTTCATGATTACCCGAATGGTTGATAGTTGCTGCTCTTGGTCTTCACAAAAGTTTATTCCAAGGAATTAGACTTACTTGGCTAGGACAACTAAAATACTTTTCTTAATTCAGAACATAATGAGTTGGTCAAAGACATGTTCATGCTTTAGATTCACCAAGATATACAAGATTAATAGGACTGGAGTATTTCAGAGGAGTTCAGAAATGAGAAAGAAACTTGTGATGCTAGTGCATGTTTGTTTAACTAAAAGTACGCTGTATGCATTAAAATAATTAGATTAATCTAGATATTTCAAGGTAATAATTAAAAAAAAAACTTTCCATTGAATCTATAGTTCTATATCTGAATTTTTTAAAAGATTTCATAGAAACAAAATGAATAGTAGAAATTCCTGGCATAAAAAATCATACCTCAGGAACAATGATCTGTTCAGCATCGATGTTGTCAATCAGAGGAACATTTGGGCCGTTGGAGATGGTTCGATTCCCATGGCTTGCAATGAACTGCGACTGCGATGCAGTCTGTCCCAAGCCACTCATCTTCGTACAATGATCTACCACAAATCCTTCAAGAAGATAACGGCGCCAAGAGATCAGTTAGCATCTTCTATTTGAAGGAACTCCAGAGAACCAATTCTATCATATCAGCAGTACGAATATGCTGATAGAAACAAGCATTAAAATGTTTGGATCAAATCCTATATAAAATAATAATAATAAAAAGTCGAACTTTCTTCTTTACTCCATGTAATCTCCAATTGCATCGACAAAAATATTAATTTATTATAGGACATAGATTCCTCCAACAAATTAAGTTGTCTCTAACAAGATAGACCTCGGAATGGGCAAAAGAATGGATTCTAAAGAAAGAACATCGATGTGGAAGAGACTGTGATGAAAAGATCCCATCTTTCCTCAAATTCAAGTGATTGAACATTTAAAATAGCAACCAATTCCAATGGAATAGTTTCATCCATTACAAAAACGACAAAAACTTATAAAACCGCAATGAAATCGAATAAAAGTGGAGGAAAAGAAAATCTTTATCCTGAGGCGAGAATCACGGTACCGGGAATAAGTTTAAAAGTAAAAATAAAGCATGTGAAAGCAAGAAACTTGGAAAGAATGGTGGAAAGATAAAGGAGAGCCTCAGTTGGGATTAGAGAAACCTAGTATTCCCGAAGGCGTGGGATGGACAAAAGGTGAACGAAAGAAGGGAATCCCACCTTAAAAAAGAGGACGAAGAGCGGAATCCGATCGTAGGAAGAGCTTTGCCTCTACCCGTGATCAAATTCTACGGTTAGGGTTCGGGTTAGGCTTCGGGGGGGGAGGTCTTCCACTTAGATGAGGAAGCCACCAAGTCTCTGCTTTCACTCTGCTCTCTCCCCTGCTTTCTCGTACCGGAATTCCTTTCGTTTTTAAAAGAAGACAGGGGAAGGTTGGCCATCCAAAAGGATGCAGTCCAACCGAACGGGTTTTAAGTTAACTCGATCGGAACCGGTGTGAACCGGGTTACGCAAATTTGAAGATTGCACCGGATCTTTTGGGAATGGAAAGACGGTATGGATACGGTCGGACCGGTCCATGCAATATCTCGTTAAAGGAGAACATATATTTGGAAAGTGCTACGGTATTTTTTTTAATAATGATAGTGCTGCGATCAAGGGATAAAGAATCGAATGATTCAAATGGCTGAGTTGATTCTACACTCGTATACGTGAGATATTATCCATTTTGATTCATTATCATTTTTAGACTCCAGTGAGTCATGATTATTTAGAACTTCATAATTTATTTTTTAAAAAATACCTTACGTGAAAGAGAATATTTCAATCCATATAAATTATATTTTTTCTTGACTCATAAGCTATGATATGCATACTATCAAAATGGACAGTAAGAGTTATTGTCCACTATTTATATGAGTTTCGATATCCCTTGAGCACAACATATAGCATTGTGTGATCTCAGCTGGTTGTGTTCAAACGAAGACTAAGAATGGATAGTTGGTTATTTAAATAAATCAAAAAATTTTATTATTTTAATTTTTTATTTATTGTTGGTCCTTTCCTCTCAAGGTTGGAATTAATCTCTATTATTCGATAAAACAATATATAAAGAAGCAACACGGCAAGGTTTGTATCTTATCCTTTCTCCGTGAATCCACCATTGGATCATACTATAGTTACTTCAAGGTACATGCAATGGATGAATGAATGTAATCAAAATATTTTGAGATTTATTCCGAATGAGATCCAATGACATCATGAAATAAAATCAATCATTCTTTTGTGAAAGATACAATTCAAATCCATAGCAATCAACATAATTTAGCTTTGCATAATATCATGAGTTTGTCAAATTTATTAAATATTCTCCTCGGATAATTTCCAAAATGCAGACAAGAGAACGTACATCATGGTTGGGACTTGAAAGCAGCCACTCAAAGTTTTCAAATAATAATAAAAAAACCTACTCACATACTACTGATTTTTGAAGTTATATGTATCTCTAGAAAAACCAACAATGCTAGAGATTGATGGTGATATATATGGCTAATCATACTAGATCTATTATATGAATAATTTTGATAGATATCCCTACTATATTGTCAAATATTTTAGTTTCTGATTTTCATATGGAGCTGAAATCGGATCAAATACGGATCAAATACCAGCATATCTATATCCATATCTATATCCATATTTTTTTATCAAATACAAATACCGATCTAGATATTATTCAGATACAAAATTTATATCTATATTTATTTAAATGGATATGGATACAATTCGGATACCGAAAGTATGGATATAATTATGAATATAAGTTGGATAATTAATTTTATGACTACAAAATTAGAGATTACTAAGTAGATGAAAATCAAGTTAATAGCATATTTATATGACTATATATATTTTTAAAATTAATAAGTGTTATATAAAATTACATAGGGTTACAGATAAATTTAGATATTTGGATACAAATCGGATAATTATCTATCCATATCCATATATTTTTTTTGACGGATATAGATACGGATATAGATATTAGTAGGATTCTTAAATTTCTATCCATATCTGAATTGATTTGCATACGAATTAAATCCGGATAAATATTATCCATACCACTTTCACCCCATTCCTACGACTATATTTATTTAAATGGTTTAATAAATTCAATTTATCTAAAAAAACTACCCTAGTCCTGCTACATTTTCAGAAAGTGTGGCAGCTACATTTGCGCTCATCTAATGTTTAGTACAATACACCCTAGAGTTTGAGTATTAGTTCGGGGTCAAAATGCCAATTTTGCTTTTAGTAATTTTCCTTTAAAAAAGTTATGGTTTGCAGCTATTGAGGTCTTTAGCTATTGAGGTCTTTAGGGAAGGCTTTTTTGGAGGAGGCATAGTATTGCTTTCATCCAAATTAATTTCATCTTATCCTTAGTTTAGATATGCTACAAATTTATATGATTTACTTTGAACTTGCATACCATGAATGATGGAGTGTGAGAATGGCTTCCCTTGCAACTTTTCAGCACCTCTTAAGACATTATACAATTCTCAAAATCTATCAATAATAATGATAGGCTCGCTTTGCAGAAGACCTAAAACTTGCCAGTAGGCTGGCGATTTATGATACGGGAATAAGTTTAAAAGTAAAAAAATAAAACATTTGAAAGCAAGAAAAACGGTGGAGAGATAAAGGAGACTCTCAGTTGGGATTAAAAAAACCTAGTATTTTGAAGGTATATGATGAACAAAAGGTGAATGAAAGAAGGGAATTTCACCTTAATAAATAGGACAAGATAGCGGAATCTGATCATAGGAAGAGCTTTGCCTCCATCCGTGATCGAATTCTAAGGTTAGGGTTTAGGTTAGGCTTTGGAGGGAGGTCTTCCTCTTAAATGAAGAAGCCACCATAGCTTTGCTTTTACTCTGCTCTCTCTCTACTTTTTCATTCTAGAATTCTTTTTATTTTTTAAAAAAGTCAAGAGAAGATTGGCAATCCAACAGGATGCAGTCCAATCAAACGGATTTAAGTTAATTCGATCAAAACCGTCTGAATCGGGTTTGTGAAGAAAATTTGAAGATTAAACCAGATCTTTTGGGAATGAAGAGATGGTATGGATTTGGTTGGACCGGTCCATGCGATATCTCATTAGGGGGAACATATATTTAGAAAGTGTAACGGTGTTTTTTACCTATGGTAGCATTATGTGATCTCAGCTGTCTGTTTTCAAATTATGGCTAAAATAGATGGTTGGATTCTTTTAAATAATCAAAAATCTTTGTTAGTTTTTAATGCTTTTTTTTGTGGTTCCTCCTTTCCTCTCCAGGTCAGAATTAATCTCTATTATTTAATAAAAAATATCAAAAAGCACTGCAATAAGTTTTGTATCTTCCCCTTTCTTCTCAAATCCATCATTGGATCATGCAATAATCACTTCAAGATATGTGCAATGAATGAATGAATGCGATCAATTTTGAGAATTGTGCTGGATGAGATCCAATGACATCATCAAACAATATCAACCATTCTTTGTACCAAAGATGCAATCCAAACATGTAGTAATCAACATAAATTAGCTTTGCATAATGTTATGAGCCTGTCAAACTTGTTGAATATTCTCCACAATATAAACAAACTGTATGTCCTCTTCTTGATTGCCTCAACAACTTTTTATTGGACAATTTCCAAAACGTAGACAAGAGAATGAACATTATGGTTGGGACTTGAAAGCAACTACTCAAAGTTTTCAAATAATAAAATAAAAAATAAAAAAATACCTACTGACATGCTACTGATTTTTAAGTTATATATATCTATAGAAAAGCTAATAGTGCTAGAGATTGATGGCAATATATGTGCCTAATTATAATGGATCTATTTTATGGATGACTTTAATAGATATCCCTATTATATTTGAATATTTTAGTTTCTGATTCCGTGGCTATATTTATTTTAGAATGATTTAATAAATTCAAGGCATATTTGATTGGGGAAATGAAGATCTGGAATGGGAATCGGAATGGGTGACTCCGATTCCAGCCGTTTGGTTGGGAGATTCTCATTCCGATTCCGATTCCGATTTCGGAGTGGAATAAAAATGACCCAATCCCTCACCAATCTAATCCGAACTCTCTTCGTTGGATTGAAATGTCATTCCGATGCTCCGTCGCACCATGAACCTCGAGGGAGGTGTGCTCGTGGGTGTCGACGAAAGAGCAAGGCCGGCAATGACCAACTCGACGATGGATCGCAGTGGCACGCATCCAGTCAAGCCACCACCTCTTCCACCGATATGGATCTCCGACAGCTCCCCTGCTCCCACCTCTACCACTCTGACCGCATCGTCCCCTGGCTCTCCCTCAACTCTTGCCCCGTCTGTCGCTTCTGCCTCCCCTCCGTCGACTCCACCGCGGCCACCGCCACCATCGCGGACCATGCTGGCCTCACATGCCCGTCAAGTTTGAGAGCTTCTTTGACGATGATGATGCAGATGATGGTAGAGGGGTCCTCACCATCCGGACCACACTCCACCGCATCAGGAGGAGGCACTGCCTGCTGGTGCCAGTGCAGCCATCGGTGTCCGCAGTGGTGGAGGCATCCCCCACCCAAATGGTGCAGACTGAGATGGGGTCATCTGGGCCTGCCACTAGTAGGGAGACAGTGACATCGGAATAGCCGATGGAAGGGGAGGAGCGCCGATGGGAGGAAGAGTGGAAGATGTCGATGGCTGTTATTACTGGATTGGGGGCACACAAGCTGTTTGACAATATGCTTCTTAAGGGTTGCTCCCTTAAAATGTATATTGTAATGTTGCTGCATTACTCCAGACATGATTTCTTTTATGCAGGTTATAAGGGCATTTCTTCTTTATGTAAGTGCTCAGCTTGGTTTGTTGATACTGAAGGCAACATATCTAATTAATGATTAAGATATCATAGTGGACAGCTTATCTTTTCTCTTATTAAAATTTTTGATTTTCATTAACTTTATGGTGTAGTTGGTTATGGTGATATCCAGATGAACCTATATAGCATTACTCCCTAATGATTGTGTTAACTTTTCTATTGATGGTTTGATTTTCTTGTCATTACTTTATATAGTCCAATGCTTTTTCATCGAGCCACTTTGAATCAATTATGTTTAAGTGATCATTTTGTTTTTTGATATGTACATCATGTATCTAGATGCCGTGTTAAATTTGTCTTCTTTTTTTCTGTGAACAGGTTTTATTAATGAGGGCTGTTGCCTGTATCTCATCATAGTGTAATCAGCTAATTATAGATTGTTCCCTTGATTCTGCATTTACTTTCCTATGGGATTTCTCTTGAGAAGTTATTAATTCTCCTACTTATGATTCCTATTCCTATCTTCAAATGAACCAAGCAATAACAATGGGAATCATCCATTCCAATTTCGATTCCAGTCATGAACCAAACATTTCGGAGGATTAGCCCATTTCGATTTCGATTCCCATTCATTCCTATTT
>KE504793.1:670696-688642 GCA_000441515.1 Elaeis oleifera | reverse complement strand
CGTGAGGAAGATTTCTGCATGGTTTTGAAAAGTTCAAAAATTCCGAGAGGAAGAAAAAGAGAGTGGGCGCAGGGTTTCTGAGAGTATCCTAGGGTTTCTGCCTAGGGTTCGGGAAGTGAGAAGGTGAGCCACGAGTGTCGTGAGTCCACCAAACTTTAGAGAGAGCTTCATCAACCTCTCTACTATCTCTGCTGATGATCTGGAGCATCCAAGAAATTGGCAGACACTGATTGAAGGAGTTCGATCAGCATCAGCCGTCGAAAGGGTTCTGCAACGAACTAGCATTCGTGAGGAGTTGATCAGACCGGAAGCTTCGTGTGGATGATCCACGAAGATCAGACATACTGTGTGACTGTATTGCAATGATCAGATCTTTCCGACGGTGATCAGATTGCAGCGATCGACTACCTGCACGAAGGTAATATATTCTGAACACATAACAGTAAAACGTTTACTGTAGAAGTTTAAATTTAAATTTAAATGTATGCTATATATATCATATTTAGATCCTAATGTAGGGTTAATACATATTAATTAATTAGATTAATTAATAATTTTTGCTATAAAATTATAATTTTGAAAAATTTTAAATTACCGTTTTACCCCTGCACTAAATTCACTTCACATACCAGTAGATAATAGATTTTCAATAAAATTTTTCACTCTCACTTCAGTTATACGAGACAGAGGCTCAGCTTCGATCCACTTTGTGAAGCAATCGATAGCCACCAGAAGAAATTTGTGTTGACCCAATGCACGAGGAAAAGGATCAAAAATTTTCATTCCCCACTAAGCAAATGGCTAAGAGGCACTAATGGAAGTCAAAAGTGCTGTCGGTTGAAGTTAAATATTGAAATTTTTCTATCACCAATCGTACTTTCTGACGAAGTTGCTTGCATCTTGTTGCATAGTGGGCCAGTAGTAGCCATGTCGAAGAATCTTGTAAGATAGAGATCTACCCTCCAAGTGACTATCGCAGATTCCTTTATAAACTTTTCATAGTATATAATCGACCTCAGATGGATGCAAGCACTTCAGAAGAAGTAGAGAAAATAATCGCTTATACAACTTATCATCATACAGAACATAGTGGGCGGCCTGTTCTTTATCTTCCGAGCCTCCTTATGATCAGGTGATAACTTATCCGATCTTAAATATTTGAGCAAAGAATCAATTCAACTAGGTTTCTCATCAACTTATGGACAACAAGAGGCTCTTCGAGACTCGAGGTCTTTAATACCTCGAAGTAGGTCCATTTTTTAAGTCGGCGGGTAGTAAGACTGCTAATTTTGATAGTGCGTCTACCCTGATATTTTTCACTCTGAAGACCTATTGAATATCAAAACTCAAAAAAGATAAGATTAAATCCTTTACCTTTTAAAGGTATTTCTTCATATTTTTTTTCAGGCCTTATATCTATCCTTGATTTATCCAACTACCAATTGGGAGTCACTGAAGGCCTTCAAATTTTGAGCCCCTGCTTCTCTCGCAACTTTTATGCCAGCAATTAGAGCTTCAAACTCTGCTTCATTGGCCGAGAATTTAAAGTATAGAATGTACTTCATCACATCACTTTCAGAATCAGTTAAGATAAGTCCGACCCCTGATCCTGATGAATTTGACGAGCCATCGACATGCAGGATCTATAACTCCTTAGGATCAGCCCCTGCATCTACTTCTTCACTTCTCGAGCTTTTCCCAGCTTTTGAGCTGTCTCCATTTTTTGAGCCTTCTCCACTCTTTGAGCTCTGTTCGCTCGGAATGGCGCATTCAAGGATGAAGTCCGCCAATATTTGGACTTTAATGGAAGGCCTTGGATGATATTGCAAATCCAACTCTGAGAGTTTTAGGGCCCACTTTGCAATCCATCCCAAAGTATCCGGATGATGGAGAACAGCCTTGATCGGTTGATCAGTAAGCAACACAATAGTGTGAGCCTGAAATAGGGCCGAAGTTTCTTATCGTGATAACTAGTGCGAAACTCAACTTCTCTAGCTTGGAGTATCTGGTCTCTGCATCATAAAGATCTTTACTGATGTAATATATAGGCTTTTGAATTCATCCTTCTTCTCAGACAATGATTGAGCTAATCGTCACTAGAGAAATGACGAGATATAGTAGTAGCTCCTTATCAAGCTGAGGCTTCGTGAGCAATGGTGCTGAGTTAAGATATTGTTTTAACTCCTCAAATACCTTCTAGCACTTAGTAGTCCACTGAAAGTCTTTTGGCTACTTGAGGGTCTAAAAAGAAGGAAGACATCTCTCGATCGATTTGGAGATGAAGCGATTGAGCGAAACGATTTTGTCGGTCAAATGCTGCACCTCTTTGATAGTTCTTGATGGTGTCATCTCCAGGACTGCCTTAATCTTCTCAAAATTTATCTCGATGCCTCTTCGTGAGATCATAAATTTGAGAAACTTATTTGAGGTAACTCCGAAAGCACACTTTGTTGGGTTAAGCCTCATCTAGAATTGGTAGAGAGTGTTGAAAGATTTTTAGAGGTCAGCAGTATGATCTGGAGTAGCTTGATTTTTGACCAGCATGTCATCTACATATACCTCCATATTGCGGCCGATTTAATCTTTAAAAATTTTGTTCACCAACTGTTGATAGATAGCCCCTGCATTCTTTAAGCCAAAGGGTATCATCCTGTAACAAAAAGCCCACGATCAGTAATAAAGGCTATTTCTCCACATCCTCATATGCCATCTGGATCTAATTATAATCGAAGAAGATATCCATAAAGATGAGGAGCTCATGCCCTGAAGTTACATCTACCAACTTGTCGATCTGAGACAACGGATAGCTGTCCTTGGGGTAGGCTTTATTAAGTCAGTGAAGTCGATGCACATGTACCACTTTTCATTTGCTTTCTTGACTAAAATGATGTTCGCCAATCAGTCTAGGTACATTGCTTCTCTAATAAAGCTAACATTGACTAGCTTATCTACTTCCTCGGCTATAGCCTTCCGACACTCCAGGGCGAAGCTTTGCTTCTTTTGCTTCACCAGACGACAGATTGGATCCACTTTCAAGTAGTGGGACATCACCTCCAGATCTATGTTAGGCTTGTCTACGGCCGATCAGGCAAAGATATCTGTATTTTTCTACAAAAGAGCAGTTAGCCAATCTTTTGTTACCTCATCAAGATGTGAGGCGATCTTCACAGTCTAGTTGGGATTCTCTTTCTTTAGTGGGATCGCCAAAAGATCCTCAGATGGCTGGCGCATTCCTCGACCAGATCATCTCGGGCATCCAGCCCTATTGGAAGTTTGGATCAGGCCTCTACTTGGGATGGCTGGTCTTCTGCTCGAAGCTTGACAGTAAAATATTATCGAGCCATAACCTAGTTGTCTCAAATTTGCCTTACTCCATTCTTTGTTGAAAATTTCACCATCAAGTGATAGCTCGATACTACGGCCTTCAAAGTTCATAAACTCGAAAGGCCAAGAATTGCATTATAGGTCGAAGAAAGTTTAATCATTAGAAATTAATCTGGATCATCGTTCGTTATGGTGGAGTGCCCTTTATAACAGGTAGCCTAATCATTTCTTTGAAATCATCGAGCCTTCGAAGAAATTCTGAATTAGGGTATCGAACCTACTCAATTGATCTGAAGTAAATTTCATTTGGGAGAAAGCAGAGTAATACAAAATATCGACTGAGCTTTCATTATCAATAAATATGTGGTGTACATTATAATTAACAATATTAACAGTTACAACCACCACATCGTTGTGCGGGGCTTGCACGCCCTCTGCATCTTGCTCGATGAAGATGATGGCATCTCCAAGTCCATCCTCGAGCCTCGACTTCTTCGCCTCCAGAATCTCCACTGACCCAGATGATCTTCCAGTTATCATGTGAATTTCTTCTCGTATAGATCGATCTTCTGCTACCATTTATCCTCCTGCTTCTTGTCTTTCCGGCTGTACTGGTGGTGGCTATGGCTGAAGCAAGAAAACGGTTGCTGAGGCAAAGAAGGTGGCTGCTTAGTCCTCGGAGGAGGTCATCATGAAGGTGCTATCCCTCGGATGAAGTGGTTCAACCTCCCCTACTGATGAGCCTCTTAATCTCATCACAGAGCTGGAGGCAATCTTCGGTATCGTGATCGTGGTGACGATGGTAGAAGTAGTACTTATTTGGATCATGATGGTGCTCAGATTTCATCCGCATCCTCAAAGGCTGAGGCATCTCAGCTCGCATCTCCATCAATACCTCCCCTCTGAAAATATTCAAAGGCGTATAATTAGTATAATGCCTCAGAGGTGAGGGTTGTCGATCCATTTTTTGAGGACTCTGAGATCAATGATTTTGAGGGTCACTATTTTTTCATCTTTAGAATAGGGATCAGGAGTGCTGATGGATTCTCCCCTTCCACTTTGGAGAGCATTTCTTATTCTACCCTGCCACAACAAACCGATAGGGTCTCTTTTGCAAAATCTCTTTCGTGCGGGCATACTTCTCCTTATGGGCTAGCATATCGGGATAATCCCAAGAAAAATATTTATCAATCACTTTTTAAGATCGTTCTTCAATAGTCCGCCCATTACAGCGGACATCGCGATCGACTAGTCCAGGTCGTGAATCTCTAAGGTTGCTGTATTAGAATGCTGACAAAGGCACAAATTGACTCTGTCTCCTTCTACTTGATAGTGTGGAGATAGTCAAACCGCTTCTGCTGTCGTCGGCTACTCACAAAGAGACCAATGAAAGATCGATATAGCTCTTCAAAAGAGTGGATTGAGGTTGGTTTCAAACTTGAGTGCCAGTACCGAGCTGCTCCTTTAAGGGTAGTAAGGAACACTCGACAGAGGATGCCATCTATTACTCTTTGAAGGAGCATTGCCATCTTGAAAGTCTCCAGATGATTGATGGGGTCGGCGGTCCCATCGTAGGTCTCAAATTGGGGCACCTTAAAGTACTGAGAGAGTAGCTCCTACATTATCCTCGACACAAAGGGAGGTTCATTGTTGAACCCTTCATAAGGCCACATCAAGGAGGTATTGTTGAGAGCATTCTTGATCTCTTTATCGAGTGTCTGGAACTTTCTCTCTATGGCAAGATCCCAGACGGTACAGGCTTCAAAATACTAAGGAGAATGGTGATCAGGGTTGAATCATACCCTAATCGTGGGCTAGAAGATCGCCGCCTTACCGATTGTTGGGCCTTAAGATGGTTCTGGTGGGTCTACCTCCTCTCTGGACTCTGAGGAAGCACCTGCGGCTGCGGTTGTGGTGGTGGCTGAAAAGTCGGATTCGACGGAGGTGCCGTCACAGGCGGTGCTGGCAGCACTGCCAAAGGAAGTACTAATGGCACTGCTGAAGGGGGTATAGGAGCAGTCTGATCAGGCTGCGGCACCGTTAATGGAGGTGCAAGAATAATTTGGACCGTCTGGATGGCAGCTGTTAGAATCTGGACTTACTAGAACAGTAGGTTGAACTGATCCATCGTGACCAATGCTAGCTGGGTCGGTAAAAGAGTCTCCATCAATGATGGCTGTACCTGACTGTCAGTCTAGTTCCTGCCTGACGGGAGGTGATGGTGTTGGAGAGACGAGATGAGACTCATTTTGGTGGCATAATGTGAAGATTACGCCCTTCCTCTATATATTACTGCTTGTTTCAGCTGAGGTCAGAAGGTGGGTGACTGAGCCTTATGCAGTAGTGCTGGAGTGACCTACAAATAAATCTGAGCCAAAAGTTTTCACTCCGACGAAGATCCTCCGACACTTGAGTCAGGAATCAGAGAATAATGGAAGCAGCAACTGGTTCTCTAAGAGACGTACTTACCTGGATCCTCGAGGCTTTAATTATTTGTAGAAAATATGGTTCAACAATTATGAAAATGTATGGTTCCAAGGTTGTCAGATTGTTGGATGTGCTGTTAGTGGATGAGATATTCTAGTCCTTATCTACTCTCGTGAGATATGAAAAGTTGGTTACACCGAACTTATCCACTCATGGTGGATAGCTACTGCACATGTCAAGAAACTGGTAGGCCGAGATAATGGAGGAAGCTCACATGACAGACAGGCTACATAGCAGATTGGGTGCAAATAGCTCAGCTCCATATACCTCAGCTCGATGCTTGGATTGGCAATCACGATGATAGCTTGCTAGCCTAAGGTATTTCATGATAACATGTAGATTTGAGGTATTCACGGTACCACTATAATAGGTGATTTCTCTAACGATACATGAAATTATAGGAGATCTTAGATCTTTATATTTAATCGACATATGACTCGAAAGGTATGAGCTTACACTAGCTGCCAAGAAGGTTTTCTTGGATACATTAATGGTCTTCTTTGTACATAAGTTCTTGAGGAATTTGACATAAGTTGGGACTTGTTAGATCATATCTAGCAGAGGGATGTTCACTTTTACTTATTTAAAAATCTCTATGATTTGATCTAAATGGGCTGAGTATCTATTGAATCTAAGTCTATTTGAAAAAGGAGTTACAGGATTGGTGGATGATATCTCGGCTCGCTTGAACCTTAATGTGGATTCTATGAGTGGCTTGGGTGGCTCGTCAATCTCTATTGATTCAAGCTCCTTAGACTTAGTCTGATTGGTGGGTTGTTCAATAAGTGACTCAAAAGGTAAGTCTTCATGATTTTCGGATGTACCCACTTTATTGTTTACTTGTTTCTCCGACCTTAATGTATAGATTGCATTTATTTGGTTAGCCTGATTTTCTGGCTGGGGTCTTGCACCATTCTGGACTCTAGGATTAGGTTCGGGTTGGTTTGGTAATCTATCTTTTTTTTTTCACTAAGAGTAGTGGCTAACTAACCCAACTGCATTTCTGGATAGGCTATGGCTGAGTGTTTGTTGTTAGGAGTTGGCCCATGGTCTGCATGAAGCTATTCAGGGTGGTGGTGGTATCAGAAATCAATTTCACCAAGACTTCTAAACCCTTCTCTAATGTGTTGAGCCTCTTTTCATTGCTAAAATCAGATGGGTTGTTTAGTATATGGTTGGGCCTTAAGTTAGGCTAATTGAAGATAGGACCGCCTGAGTTAGTGCCTTGTGACTAGAAAAAGTTTGGATGATTTCTTCACACTGGGTTGTAAGTTGGTGTATAGGGGTCATTCATAGGACTATGATAATTAAGCCACATTTATCTGTGCATAACCATTCTCAATCTGGTTCATCAAGGTAGGACATTCTTCTAACACATAACCTGGTTCACCGCATTTATTGCATATGAGTGCCGACGCTTAGTTCACTTGAGCGTGTCCTTGCAGTTCTAATACCTCTATCCTACGGGTCAAGGTTGCGATCTTTACTTTTGCAGCTAGGGATGTTTGCACTTGATGCATTCCACCTCTTAGTGGTGTGGATCTATCAGGTTCCTTAGTTCTCCCATTGTAGATTTTTGTCGACTAAATCTTCTAAGAACTATCAAGCCTCATTTGGCTTTTTATACATGAATTGATCCTGGTACATAGATTCTAACATGGTCCTAGAGTTTGAGTCTAGTCCCTCATAAATAATCTAGCATAACCTCTAGATTTTTATTCTATAGTGCGGGCATTGACTCAACAAGTTCTTAAAATGATCAAAGTATTTTCAGAAAGACTCATCAGGTAGTTGGTAGAATTGGTTAATCTCATTTCTAAACTTGGCAGTCTTATGGTATGAAAAAAATTTTAAGAATATTTGATAAACTATCCATATCGTAATTGATTGGTTGGCAGACTATACAGCCATTTTTTGGTATTGTCTTTAAGAGTAAAATTGATAAGTCTAAGCTTAATTGTATCCTCTGAGAGTTGTTGAAGCTTCATGGTTGCACACACTTCTACAAACTCTCTCATAAAGATGTATGCATCTTCAATTTTGGTGAATTTTGAAAGCATATTTATGATCCAGGATTTAATTTAAAATTGATATTAATTTGTGGTAGTGAGATACATGAGGGTTGGACTAACCCAATCAGATAACACAAGTCCTTCAGAACTTGTGGTTGATCGATTTCGCTCATGGTGTCCTTAAGATCTACTGAACTCGATGTAGGGTTCAAATCACTTCTAACTAGTCATCCAGATATCCTTGTCTAAGAAAGAAGTTGGAAGTTTTTAGTTATTTTTATAATTTTTAATTTGAAAGTAGAAAATAAAAGAAGGATAATTCTAGAAATGAGGACCTAGAGAATCTTAAATCTAAGAGCTAGATGAGAAGAATCTTTTTTTATATATTTTTATATTTTTATTAATTATAAATAAATTCAATATAAAAGAATCCTAACTAGATTTTAGCCTTGACCTAAATAGTTTCTAACTATTCCAAAGTCACCTTTAGAAACTTCAAGTTCAAAATCAACCAATCAAGTTGGTCAGATAAGTGTAAGATTGGTGGGAGGCTCCCCATACTTTCACAATGAACCTAATTAAGTAATCACCATTCTTTAGGATTGAGTTTCTGAACCACTTTTCTAGACACCAATTAGTTAGTCAAAGTCAAATCCGATCCAACCTTCTGGTTCCCTTATCCTATTAAGCTCGAATTCTTTAGGCTGACGTCAATTGATTTTATTAGGGTTAGAGTTATGCAAGATGAAAGAAACTTATTTGTGGGTCAAGAAAGGTTGATGAAATCTCTATTTTATCTTGTTTTAGGATTTATGCCCTTAAGATTGATTATGAAAATACAATGCAACAAACAAAATAGTCAAACAAAAGATTTTTTTTTATTTTATTTCTAATGTTACTATATGTATTATAAATAATTTTTATTTTTATTATGTTGAAATAATTATGCTAATGATCTCCGATAATGATGTCAAAATTTGATCGCTTGTCGTAAGCAACCAAAGATAAAATTAACTTTGATTTAACTATTTAGTAAATAGCATGAGTCGAGTATCGAGTCCACATGGATCAGAAAGTTAAGTTGATTCAATAAAATAAAATTAAGAAAATAAAAAGTATTTATGAAAATTTATATCTTAGAATATATCGATGATTAAAGAATTAATTAATTAAAAATATAATTCAAGTAAGATGTATAATAATGAAAGTTTCAAGATTTTGATTCTATCTTTAATTACAGTTTTAGTATTTTCTTTTGAAGCAATCGTAATGATTAATTAAGTTGTTCTATGATTAGGTTTGATCATAACTTATCTTATCCAAGTACGAATCATATCTTTCGATCATGATCTATCTCTTTAAAGTATAAATTATTCAAACTTGAATCATAAAAGATCTTAAAAAGAAGATAAATAAATCTATGAGTAAATCTTTAAGATAGCTTATTTCATTAGAGCACGGACCGTATCTTCCAATCACGATCTGTCCCTATAAACATATAAGCTATTTAAAGATTAACTACATAAATTTGAAGCATAAGAACTTAAAAGCAAACATAATATTTATTGATCAAAGAAAAAAGCTTACAAATTTTTCTAATTGCATCAAAGATAAATACAAGAAAATATTCAAGATAAAATGCAAGACTGAAATTTAAAGACTTATTCTACTCTCCCGAAGATTTGAGTTTTTAGCTATGCATGATATTGATTCTGCTCACATTCGCTCCCTTCATCCTCGTTCTTGTTGAAATATTAGAGATTGGATGCTTGGATGAATGGATGAATTCTAGGTTGAGGCATTGAAACTTATTTATAGGTGCTAGGAGGTGTGAAATTTAATTAATAGGCAATGTGGGATTAATAGAAGCAAGGATATGTGGCTAGGATTTTGTAAGTGAATATGTGAGGGTTTCTAATTAATGAAGAGTTGAGATTTATTGTGGAGATCAAGGAGCGGTGCTAGATGGTGGCATAAAATAAGATAGGATAGAAGAACAAAAGAGGAGCGCAAGTTGTTCTTAAGGAGGTGCTAGGGTTTCAATTGATGTGGCTTGATGGAGGACTTAGATGCGATAAAAGGAAGAAGGCACGCTCTCTAGATGGAGCGAGAAAGGGACGAGGGCTTCTTATGTGGTGCAAAAAATAAGAGAGAGGGTGTTGGTTATTTGGAGCATGAAGAAGAGATAAGAGAGTGCTTCATAAGATGGTGTGCAAGAAAGAAAGCATGAGAAGTTGTTAGATTTTAGTATAAAAAAAGTAGGGCGTAAATGATGGATGTATGCTAGAAATCTAGCATGAAGTGGAGTATTGCATGTGCTAAAAATAAAATAAAAGGGAAATGGGCGTGAGGTTTTATGGTTGGTGTCAACTATGGAGAGAAAAAAAAAAGTTATTTAGGGCATTAAAAGTTTCTTAAGTCGGCCTTTCTTGATGGCCTTTGGATCAAGATATCTTGCTTCCTATCCCTTAGATCTTGGTATTTCTAAGATTTCATGAATTGGCATTATAAATCTTGACCGTTGAGTGGAGCATTACTTCTAAGCCGTTGGATTACTTTCTTATTTGATTAGCCCTTCAAATTGATTGCTCTTAACCTCTTGGTTCTTGAATTTTGCTTTGGGTTTGAACCAATTTAGATCTTGATTAGCTCAATCTCTTAATTTCTTGCAAAAGAGGACAAGAAGTATCAAATTCTACATAATATGAATCAATTAATAAAAGATTGAATGCTTGTATGTCCTAATTAATATACTTATCAATAAGCCTTTCCATGTCGATTTTAAGAATCATCAAGCTTCGGATCCTAGGTGCCTTCCATATTGAATGCATGACCTCTTGTCCTAGTAGAATGTTATCTAGCATACCTCTTTCTGGCACAAAAGCTCCTTGTTCCATAGACACCAAGCTTGGGAGAATTGGTTTCAGCCGATTCACAATGAATTTTATCATGATTTTATAAATTGTACTGCACAAACTAATGGGGCGAGAATCATTGACACATAAGGGGCTTTTCTTCTTCAGCATCAACACAATGGATGTCTTTTTCAGCTTATTGGCATTTGAGCATTTGCAAAAATGAACTTGATAGCATCAATAACTTCTTGACTCACAATATGCCAAAACTTTTGAAAGAAAAAAAGCTTGAAATCTATCTGGTCCCAGAGCTTTATCATACCTCATTTCTGAACAACCTGAACTATTTCCTCTTCTATAACCTCCTCAATCATATGCTCATTCTGGTCATGAGAACAAAGTAGGCCCTATTGGTACATTTGCCTCCTTAACATCAGATTGAGCCTACCACTAGTGCTAAAACTGGTCCAAAATGAGCTTATTAACTTCTTCTGTAATTAGCACACCCCTATTGTCCAATATACTCATAATCCAATTTTGTCTTCTACGCAAAATTGTAGAATGATGGAAGAACTTTGTATTTGCATTCTCTTCTTTAACCCAAGTTACTCTAGCCTTTTGTCGCCAAAGAACCTTTTGCTTATATAAGTTAGCATGATATTACCACAATAAAGAGAGTATTTGTTGATGATCCTGTCAAGACAAACTTTCATTTTAGGCCTCCTTCATCTGCAAGTCATATATTTTATCTTTCAGTATTTGTACTTTAGAAACAATTCTCACCATCTTTTCCATCTTCTAATAACAAATTTTGTGTTCTGCAGCATCTTAGTAAGTTTAACAATAGGTGAATATCCCCTTAACATTTCCAAGCATCAACTATATCTTGCTGAATTCCATCGCAATAGAGCCATATTTTTCAAATCTGAGGGGACCTCTCCTACTCTTCTTATTGTTCGACATAGGCAACAATAAAAGATAGTGATTTGAAGCAAATCTTGTTAGATAAAAATATTGAATTCTAGAAACGTATCAATATAGCTATCTGAAGCAAAAGCCCTATTCAATCTCTCCCATACTCTGGCAGCTTCCAACTGGTTGTTACACCATGCATAAGCTAGCCCTTGGAAGCCCAAGTCAATAAATCCAGTTAGTCTAAGAAAATTTCAAAACCCTCTTACAGTCCGATTCACTTTAAATAGTCTACCTCCTTTCTTATCTTTCGCACTAATTATATGATTAAAATCTCCAATGATAAGAGTCGGTAGGCCAAGAGAATGAGCTGAAAGGATCTGCTCCTATAATTGATTATGCTTCATATCACAAGTACTTGCATAAACCACAGCTAGCAGTCAGGTAGGAGACATATGTGATGAAATGATTCAAAAGATAACTTATCTATTTGTATGATAGAAATTTATCTCCTCTAACTAACGCCTCCAAGTCACTACAATCCCATCAGAAAGCTCTCTAGCTGAAAATAATAGATACCCCAAGCATGACCCATTAACCTTTGGATTTGACCTGTAGGTTCCTCAAATAGCCTTGTTTCAAAAAAGCAACAAATATCAGGTTTATATTGCCTCATCAAACTTTTAGAATAGTTCACAAAAGGAGGTTTAGTAGTACCCTGATAATTTCAAGTCAGTATCCTCATGAGCACAAAGAAGGGGAGGAAGCTGACACCTCAGCATCTTTAATAGTACAACTAAATTGATCAAAAGATTCTATTTGACCCCCTTCAACTCCTAAGGCATCCAGAACAATAGGTTGAGATAATGACTCATCCATAGATAAATCATGCACTTTTAATACCAACTTTAATTTTAACATACATGCATAATGAGTACCTGATTCAACACCGGTGGACTGGATATTTTAACTTGAATAGGTTATAGCCTTTGCACTTCAAGGTGTTGTATCTTCCCTTTTAGCTCCCAATTTTGCTTAGCTATCTGTGCCCCAGTTGGCCTCCACACTTCTTTAACACCACAGGACTTCTTACCACTATTTGTTAAAGAGTATAAAACTAACTGCTTTGACATATTCGCATTAGCAGCAAACTCCTCCCACATAATTACTTTAGATTGGGTGGGGATTCAGACCCTGAAAACTCCCTTTAGATGCCGACTTTGTTGGTGCTCGCTTTTCTTCTCCTTCAATGTACCAACCCAAAGTTTCAGCCTTAGCTGATGATGAGGAGCTTATCTCCATTGGTTTAACAATTGATTCCTCTACTTCACCCGTTAAAGGGCAAATCTGGACCCCTATCCCTTATCTGCCCCCTGATCAAAGTGTTTAGTCTTGGCCAGTAATACCTTTTTGCCTATCTTTTGGTTGCATCTATGGACTTGTAGAAAATCCCTCTCGATTCAGTAGAGTGAAATTTTTCTTACGATATCAATAGTTGTAGAGGCAACTGGTATCCTTGTCGTCCGGATTCATGGATCATATACCTGTTTCTTTCAATATTCCTTCGACAATAATGAACAACCACACTCTCTAGCTATTACAGTAATCCGACCATAAGTATAACATATTTTGGATAGGTCTTCATAAATGAATTCTTGCAAGAAAGTGGTCTCATTGACCTTTATCTTTGTGCCTGGACAAGTAGGCTGGTCAGCTTGTATTAATAAACAAACTCTAACAAACCCCATTCTTGATGAAGCCTCCGTCCATTCATCAAGAAATAAAAGTTTACCCGCTGCAGATACAATCCTCAATATTTTTCTTTGTCCCATAATTCTAATGGTAACTCTAGCAGTCAGATCCAAACTCGAGTCTACATGATGACATCATGACTAGATTTAAAGTTCGACCGCCAGCCTTTCAAAGCAAGCAACTGCCCTACCAGTGATTAAGGTCCTTTAGAAAGCACCTTATGCTTCACCTCCTTTGAAGGTAACCTAAACATCAAGACACCCTCAGAGAGAGGTGAAACCTGAAAGTCTCCTTCCACATTCTATCAAAACTTGAGCTCCTTCTATACAAAATCCAACCCTTCCCAAAAACTTACCCAAAGATGTCTTTAGCTAGGAGACTGCTTGGCTGATTCTTTTTAACAATAAAATGAGTTACAAGATCTTTATTTATACTAGTAAGGTTCATTCTTGTTACTATCAAAATCTTGTCCAGCTACAGCGGCTTGGAGGGCACTGGTTGATCCAAGAAGAGGTGCTGATCTATACATAGAAAGAAAAAAAAGTTTGTCAGATTAACTTCGGCCAAGCCCTTCGATACCTAAATCAAAAAGTACTTTGAAATAAAGTAGTCAAGAGATAATATAAAAGAAGATTAGAGTAGTGTAGAATATTGCTATATTTTGATCGGTTTGATTTGGTTGGCCTTCATCTCGATTTTCTTAGATTGATTATTTCACCTCAGTCTTCTCAGGTCAGTCCTAAGATCGGCCTTTATGAGTTTGGCTCTAAGCTCTTCACCTTGATTTTCTAAGGTTGGCTTTAGGAGCTCAATTTTTGACATTCATCTTTGGGAGCTCTATATTAGGAGCTTGGCTTTTAGGAACTCTGTCTTTAGGACTCTATTTTTGGGAGCTCTATATTAGAAGCTTAACTTTTAGGGAGTTCAACCTTTGAGAGTTCTGCATTGGGAGCTCGGCCTCTAGGAGCTCAACCTTTGGGAGCTCGGTATTAGGAGCTCAATCTTTGGGAGCTCAGCCTTTGGGAGCTTAGCCTTTGAAAACTCTACATTGGGAGATTTGCCTCAGACTTTTCACCTTAGCCTTTAGCCTCGTAGCTCGATCTTGATCATCACCATAGTCTCGATCTTCACCTCAGCCTTGGGTTTAGTAGCTTGGCTTCGGTCATCACCTTGGCCTTAGCCTTCATATCGATCTTAGGCTGAGCAGATCGACCTTGGTCATCATCTCAACCTCGACCTTCATCTTGGCCTTAAGATTAGTATCTTAGCTCGGTCTCACTTTAGTAGCTTGGCTTTAGTTATCACCTTGATCTTAGCCTTCATATCGAACTTAGGCTGAGCAGATCGACCTTGGTCATCATCTCAACCTCGACCTTCATCTTGGCCTTAAGATTAGTATCTCAGCCTTTATCATAATAGCTTGGCCTTAGTCATCACCTTGGCCCTTGCCTTGGTAGGTCGGCTATGGTCATCATCATATTCTTGGCCTTCATCTCGGCCTTGGTTTGGCAACTTAACCCTCAATCTTGACCTTCACCTCAGCCTTAGGCACGGTAGCTCGATCTCAATCTTGATAGCTTTGCCTTGGTCATCATATTAATCTCGATCTTAGTCTTGGTAGTTTGTCTTGATCATCACCTCGATCTTGATCTTTATTTTGGTCTTGGACTTGGTGGCTCGGTCTTGGTCATCATCTTGGTCTCAATCTTACCTTGGGCTTGGGCTTGGTAGCTTGATCTCCATCATGATAGCTTGGCCTTGGTCATCACATTGGCTTTTGTAGCTCGACCTCAGTCTTCACCTCAATCTCGGCCTTTATAGCTTGGCATCGGGCTTCACCTCAGTCTTAGTCTTCACCTTGATCTTGGGCTCGATAGCTCAGCCTTGGTTTTCACCTCAATCTTAGTCTTCGTCTCAGTCTTGGGCTTGATAGCTCAGCCTTGAACAGCACCTTGGCCTTGGGCTTGGTGACCTCGTTCTAGTTGGCTTGGTTCTGATCAGCCTTTATCTTGGTCTTGGTACCTGACCTTGTTAGCTCATAGATCTATGAATCTGTAAGAAAGAAGAGTGAAATGATGGATTAGGGCTTAAGAGTCTCTTATTATGGAAGCTTTGAGTTATGAGGGTTTTTCTTTTGGAGCTTGTTCTCTTGGGTCCCTTTGGCCATGCTTATATAGGCGCAAGTTCCATTATAATTTAAAGGTGGAAGTCAAGGGATTACCATAATCTTCTTCTTATCTGAAAATTCGAATCTATCATAACCTCTTTCTTTATCTCGATCCTCCATTTGAAATTCAAATATGTTTAAAAATCTCTTGCCATGTGTCCATGCACAATAGACAGGTTGTTACCATACCACATCAATCTTTATAAATCTAGGTGGATACTTTTTTAGTTGAAAAGAGCTATAGTTTTTTCAAATAGACATAAGTAATAAAGAAATCTTTAAAAAGCTAAAATATTGCAAGAGGTAGATTTTGAACTAAATAATATTTAACTTAATTTTATATATATATGAGGGTAAAAATAATTATTTCTAGAAAATATGGTAGCTAAAATATTGTTTCCTATTACCATGATAAGTTTTCTATATCAAAATACAAATATTACTACTAGACTTTTAGCAACAATTTTTATATAGTATTTTGTAGGGTTTTTATTTGAGAGCTAGAGGATTTATTTTCTATGGACTAGGTGTAGAGGCTCATTGGGAAGTTGAACCCGATGAGAGTTTAGATCAGATAAATCAATGGTTGAGATAAATTTTAAAGTGATGAGCCAATATCTCACTTGGCTTTGTCATTGCCTAAAGAATGAGCTATTCAGCTTTTTTGGTTTGATGACACTTGGGTCATCACGAAAAGCTATTTATGGAGTATTTGTTGATTAACATGTTCTACATATACAAGCTTTTGAGGTTTAGTCCTTATATTTTTAAGTTTAATTGATATCTTTCAAAAGTAGTGAGCTAGATTTTAGAAATTTTAAATTTGAATTTAATAAATGCACTAATTTAAGGAGTATATGATATTAAATAATTATGCACTAAATAATGAGAGCAATTGTTCTAAAGGAATAGTAATTAAGTGTTGAAATATATATCTTAATGCATAGTGTCAAAAACTTGAATCTGGTAATTAAGCACAATAAAGTGTATTTGTGAGTTTTTCAAATTTTTAATTAAATTTGAAAAAGGAAGAGAATCTTGAATATGTTAAATATTGCATAATTTTTTTTACTACTACATGATTTTCAGAGCAACTGAAAAATTCATTTTTTATTGAAAATTAATTTAGAAATTTTGCACTATTTTAAAGCAGCAGAAGTCAGATATTATTTTTCAATGTGGTTAAAGAATTTTTACACGAATTTTATAGCATCACAATTTTATTCTAAAAATGAAATTAAAACTTCCACATGGATTTCAAATCAAGTTATTGGATTTTGTTTTGAGACATAAAGTAGTTTTCTGCACTGATTTTAGAGCACCAATTTCTTTTAAAAAAATGATATTGCAAAAGATTGAAATCCCCTAAAATACAATATTTAACAAAATTACACAAACAATTACAGTTGCACTATGTTATTTGAGTATGCAAATATTAGCAATTTTAATTAACTGGGAAATTCATTCTTAGATTGTTGTGGACTAGTTCCTAGAAATTGCTAATAATTGTGCAAAACAAGATTTGTAAATAATTTCAAAAGTTTAATAAAAAGATATATTGCAAAAAGTAATTTTAAAGGAAGGTATATTTGGAATGACATGTATGAAGACAATGCCTTGAGAACAAAGCAAAATCATCTTTTAAGGTCGAACGAACCTAGCTCAGCCCCGAGTCTCCTATTGCATGGAGGTTTGACCCAATAGACTTCTTCAATTGCCCATGATGAAGAGCAAGAAAGGCTTAAGAAAAATTCAATAGGAGGAAGAAGTTTAGTGGAAATGAGTGCAAAAGAATTTAATCACGTGCATGTCATGTCCAACTAGACATCAATAAATGAGTATATATTTGTATTTAAATATCTAATATGGGGCTCTTAAATATAGTTTTTAAAATTCAAAACTTTTCAAAAAAGGAAATAATTAAAATTTAAACTTTCTTAAAAGAATAATAAAATTCCAATAAAAT
This sequence comes from Elaeis oleifera, assembly GCA_000441515.1. Lineage (NCBI taxonomy): Eukaryota > Viridiplantae > Streptophyta > Magnoliopsida > Arecales > Arecaceae > Elaeis > Elaeis oleifera. The sequence continues at coordinate 671,167 of KE504793.1, read as the reverse complement.
TTGTCCCTGCTTTAATTTGTTTATTTCTTTGTTTTCTTTTTTAGTACATCTTGCAACCCAGCGGCTTTTATTTTCAGAATCTTCCCATCTTTTTTATTGTAAATAAAATTTTAAGGCACATTACTTAATACTCTTAGAAGACACGGCATCCAGGAAGTTGGAAACAAAGGTAGCAATTTATGATATGACCCATCAACATGACCAGCGAACGAGTGCTTTACCTAAAAATTTAAAAAATTATTTATAAAATAACCTAATTTTAATTTATTTATCAAAATAATGCAAACCCTATAAAATATCATTTTGAATGATATTCATGTTATCACCCCTTTTCCACCCTTTTTCCACGTGAACGATGAAAAAAAAATTAAATCATCATTTCAAATGGCGTTTTTTAAAATACCATTTTAAATGAAATTTTTGAAAACACCATTTGAAATGGTATTTTTGAAAATACTATTTTAAGTGACG
>KE504793.1:639777-662767 GCA_000441515.1 Elaeis oleifera | reverse complement strand
TTCTTACTTCTCTTCTTCTCTCTCTCTCTCTCTCTCTCTCTCTCTCTCTCTGCTAGTTCTTATTCTACTTTCCTTCTCATTTTGATATCATTCTTAACCTAACATTATACATTATTTGACTAATATATTAAAGTTTGCTGAGGTAGAGCCAAACAATTCTATCTATTTTTTGATTTACTAAATGTCAGTTTAGTGAGGAGCTAATACTTCTAGAGCAAAACACTTATGTTAGGATCCGTGCGGATGTATTTTAGTCCCACATCGGTTATGCATTGAGTAGATCTTGGACCAAGGGACCCAAATAATGCTTTTGGCTAGACTTTTGTGTAAGGTTCTGGATTGTTACAAATGGAATCAGAGCCGTCTAGTCATGGCCTATGTGTATGTAGGAGACACCGCAGCATAGGCCCATTTGGATTGCCATGGGCTGATTGTGGTGTTTGTAATTTGATTTGTGGTACTTGTGATTGGATTTGAGTAGAATTGGACCCCTAGCTTGGTGAGAATACTAGGGCTTAAACAGGGAGAGAATGTGAGTACTTGAGTGGGATGTTTAGTCTCATGTCGGCTATGGACTAGGTAGATTTTTGGCCAAGGAACCCAGATAACACCTTTGCCTAGCCTTTTGAGCGAGGTTTTGGATTATTACAACTTGTTTGCTGAATTTACTGAATATAAGATTTGAACAAAAATAACTACTATGACAGCTTACAAGTTGTTGTGGACATGGTGCCAAGAGGCTGTAATTGGAGACCCTCAAGTAATAAGCATTCCTCCTGTAGTTAGGTGCATCGGATGTTATTTTATGGGTGGCTTATATGTGCAGCGTTTGCTGGTTCAGATGGAGGACCTTTCTAAATGTTGGATTGTGTATTTTTTTAGGGAAAAGGCATCTGTGTGTGATAGATATCACATTTTGTTCTATCAAGGCACCTGGCTATTTTTGATTTATAAAATGTCATTAAAGTGAAGAGCTAATACTGCTAGAGCAGAGTACTGATTTACTGAATTACTGAGTATGACATTTAAAGAAAAACAACTATTATGAGAGCATCAAATTTGCTGTGGACATAGTGTCAAAGTGTTATCAATGGAGACCATCAAGTGCATGAGATTCCTCTACTAATTAGGTGCTTCTATCAGATGTTATCATGTTATTCTATGGGTTGCTTATATGTGTGGCTTTTGCTGGTTCTAACTATATGGAAAGACTTTTCTAAAGGTTGGATTGTATGCTTTTAGGGAAAGGTGCCTGGGCTTGATTGATGTTACATTCTCTTCTATCAAGTGTGTTACCATACTAGGAATTTGGGATATCATTAAATTTAAAAGGACCCATGGAGAGATGTAAGTCGGTCAGCGAAGGAGGGGATCAATTTAAGTGCAAATATGGTATTTACTGTTCCTACATTAGGAAGGTACATGTATTCAACAATTAATGCATTTGCTGCATCAGCTTATTGAAATACATCTTGGAATAATCCGAAAGCATTCTGGATTGTAGAATGCAAAACTGAAATATGCATATGTTTATGTTGAGGGAAGCTTTTGTAACGTCATTTCTTAGGAGCTTTGCTTCATCTAGATGTGTCAATGCCGCATACAAACATGGTTTCATATGCCAGGTTGATGCAGATTATGACTTTGCTACTCAGATTTTGGAGATGTTGCAAAAATGCTGTAGTGCTATAGCTTGTCTCTGGTTAGATCTCATTTTGATTGATTACAGTCCTTAACTTTATCAGAGAAATGGTTATGTGCAAGGCAAACATGAGATGCAGGTGCTGAAACTCTCATACTTAAAGGCTGATCTTTATTATGAAGAATCCTTTTTGAGGAAGATGATGGAAAGTTTCTTTCATTCTCTAAGAAGACAGATTCAAGTAAATTGGAATTCTAAACTTTAAAATTTCCTTATCTTAAATGAGAAGTTTAGGAGAGCAATCCGTATTTACATATCATATATAAATGTACTCATGCATATATTTTTTGAACACTTGAGTAAAAATGTTCCAATCAAGAAAATTTTGTGTAAGCTACAATGAAGAATGTGATTTCTTCACCATAGTAAATAGGACCTATGCATGGCAACTAGTTTCCAGATATTATACTGTCATTTAATCTGCTATTGCTTCCTTAATGCCCTGTTAAACTCTTCCAAAAGTCGCTCAATGCTTCTCCTTGATGTCAACTTGTTATCAATCTCAAATGCTCTTAACTCGTCTTTCAGCTCTGCAAAAAGTAGAAAAGAAGTCTTTATGCTGGACCATGAAAATAAGTAATCCTAAAACACTTCCAATGCATTGTCTCATATATCTAGTGATTCCTATGATTTCATATGCATAAGCATCCAGTCCATGTAGATGATGTTCACAATGTCTGAATTGTCTTCCATATTTTCTTCTTTTATTCGCATGTACTAGATTTACTTGAGAAAAAATGAATTTTTGTTTACTATTGTTATATCTAGGAGAAGCGTTCTTAGAGGGTGAGCCTTGGCACGATCATAATGTTGCTCCACTATGACCTAGAGGTCACAAATTCGAAACATGGAAACAGTCTCTTTGCATATGGGGGTAAGGTTGCATATACATCTAACCCTCCCCAGACTCCACAGTGGTAGGAGCCTTGCGCATCAAGTTGCCTTTTTTTTTCTTAACCAAGAGAAGCATTCTTGACCTGGCCAATCCATTTTGACTTAATCCCACAATACTGAAATTTACACAATGGTAGGACAAACATAACTGACCTAGTTGCTCCAGAGATTTAAGTGGCAAATGTGTTCCATTGGTATCAAAGAAGTGGAGAAAATTTTTCATAAGCTCCGTGGTACTGGTAGAGACCAAGATCTCTCTCTATAATAAAATAATCAGTTAGTCACCCAAAGAAAATCTTATGAAACAGAATAATGAAACATTCTGAGAATACCAGATAATACCTTAAAATTCTTCTGGTTATCATAATACCCTGAAACAACCATGAGCAGCCGAAGTTTTTCTGATTCTGAAAGTTTAATGAGAGACCATCGGCAAAAGAATTTTAAAACATATTGTGAAATAATTATGTCCTTACAAAGTCATTTTTTTGGGAGTTCTTGGTTATGTAGAGCATGCAGGAAGTGTAAGCATTATTAAATGTACTTGGTAATGTTTAATGAAGTAGAGAACAACTTGATGTAGAATTGTCATTCTATCTTTTGAAAGATAATTTGACACAATTTACTTTAGTTGAATATTTTTAAGAAGAAATAATAATGTGGCAAACTAATTGTTGAGGCTGTACGCGGTAAAGAGCAATTTAGAATAACTAGCTTTAAAATTTAAACAAGTTAATTTCTAAAAGAGGCAACATGTTTTACAATCAAATATAAATCATGCCTGGCGACCACTCCAAAGGATTGAATCAGTTCACATCACAACCGTCAACTTATAGACAAAGCTGACTTTTATAATGACAGTACAAAAGTTAATGCTGAGCAGTAACTTTTATGGCTAACATGAAAATGAGAATTTGTTTACCTCGAAATTGAATCACCTCCAGAGCAGCAAAATCTTCATGAGCAAGAAGTTGTTCAACTGAGATTCCAATAGAACTCATCCCAATATGGGATACTGTTAATCTAGTACCAGTGGTATTAGGCTTTCCTGGTTGCAGATGATATAGCAAATGACCATTCAATTAGGAAGAGGTTTGGAAGAGTTATAGATCATATTAATCTCAAAGCAACTTAAATAACATCAGTATGTGACATAAGATTCCATATTACAAAAAACAGAGGATTCCTGATGAACTGGCATCGACTCATAAAATATAGTTCATTACAAATTTAGTTATAGAATATTCACAGATTATTTTCATGCAATTAGTCAATGGAAGTTGAAAAGTGTGTGAATGAAGATTGTACCTGTAACTCTGGTCCACTTCTTGAAATCCCTATGAAGTATGTCCCTCACCTTAAGATCAGATATATCAAACATTTTGTATTTCACTGCAAAAATTTGATTGTCTTTTAACATGCAGATGTAATAAATGAGGAGTAAACTTAAGGACAGGCAAGAAGCCTGTTAAAGAAATAGAAGCTTCTATATTTTCTATATCACACAATGCAAGAATTATTACACTTTGAGTTTGATATGGGAAATCATTTTCTTTTTCAGTTAGAGGGTGTTTCTTTCATGATTAATAGCTTCTATTTTCTTCTCATGAGAAACATCATTAAAATTGGAATGTGATTAATAAATTGATTTAAAAGTTTTGGACAAAAGCAACCAATTTGTTGTTGCAATGATACAGATGCTAGCATAAAAATTAAATGGCAAGAACTTACAAATTTGGTAAAGTCTATTGCATCCAAATTGGCCAGCTCCTTTAATCAACAATGTTACCATATATTTATCTTTGGACGTGCAATTAGCACTTGTGAGATTTGCAGTGTCCAAGAGGATGCCTGAGAGCTGCACCCAGTTAGGATATACAATAGTCAATTAGATAATAAATATGATCAAATGAGCTTCTTGACAGAATAAATTTTTATGAGGTATTGTTCTCATATGTTGAGTTTTCTAGAGGAAAGTATATATTAGCATCGACCTTTAAGTTCTCTTCCAGGTAGAATGATTACATGGAAGTGTTAAATGTCATTATATCAATTTAATCGACAAGAGTTTATTCTGTGAGCTTGAATTTCACAGAATATGTGATGGGTTAATTGAACTTGCACAGGTATGATTTAATGAAAAAATAAGAATATATAAACAGCACATCAGTAAAGATGGCCTTTCTGTCAGAAATGGATGGCCAAAACAACTAATATTTACCAGAAGTCTGCTAAACCCCTGCCCAGCTAGAATTTCAGGTGATGTGTCTGCAAACTTTTCAGCAACAAGTGTACAACATGAGCAATCCTGTTTCAGCAAGGTGCGTAGACCATTTTAGATCACTAGCGTTGCATGGACATGGATATGAAAATCAGCTTTAAATGTGTATCCAAGATTCTGATTCAGCAAGAGAGAAAAATGGGAGATATGGAATACATAGGATCCAATATAATTTAATTATATTATATTTTGTACCTATATATTCTTATTTAATATTAGAAAAAATATTAAAAATATTTTTATTAGGGTTTCACTTTCAGTATATAAGTTTCTTATTCAAACTTCCCAATTAACTCAAGGATATTAAAAAAAAAAAGAAAGATATTTTGCAAAGTTTTTTAGATACCCTTATCTTTGGGCAATCTCTAAAAAAAGAATAAATACTCTCTCCTAACTTAAAAATGGAGGGTCGAACTCATTGTTGGAAGAATTCAACTCTGAGCCAATCTTTAGAGCTGGGAACTGAAAAACTTCAAAAATATCCAATTGTCACGTATGTATCTGACTCGGCAATGTGATAGATCACATAAAGATTAGAACAAGGATGAGGATAGCATGCCAAATTCTGCTGAAAGTGTTATGAGATTTTCATTTGTTATTATGATCAAAACAGTGGTCGACTGACTGATCATCTGTCAGGAAGGCCAATACAGCTACTTTCAGACTTCAAGCATAAATGGCTAATGGTGAATTAACCATTTATGGTTAATTGTAAACAAGGAAAAATGTGGACAAATAAACAAAGTTTTTTGTGAACTTCAGATTTCCTTTCCATGAACATTCTTTCATGTGGTCTTAGTACTTAAGGGGTCTGATAATAGTACCTCAGAACCTGCCTTCACTAGCATATGCTATCTAGTTATTGTTATTTTTATTATTTTTCTTGTTTTATTTGTTGTTCTAATATTTACTCTAATTTTTATTATTGTCATTACAACTACTAGCACTACTGCTGCTGTTAGTATTGTTGTTGTTGTGACATGGAGCATATAAAGTGAAACTAGGCAACAGAGGATCATCTCGATGGTGTATTTGTTCATGTTCAAGGGCTTAGCAAACTGGTATAGTTTTTAAAAATGACAATTTCAACTTTTGAGGGAATTTATTCTCTCAATCTGTCCTGTGTGATTTCTCTTGTATCTTCTTTTATGCGGCTGTGAAGCTGACAAAGTCCAGATCTCTCTTGCTTATCAGAATGTTTAGCAAAAGATCACGAGGAAACTTATCTTGAATCCTCTATGAACGTTGTGTAGTGTTGCAAATGAAGTAGAACTTCCATCTCAGTTGCCCACCAAACTGATATAAAGCAGGAAAATAACAAATTTATAGAAGAATCCTCTGCTACAAAAGAAATGGTACCTGCCCCATGGTAACATCTTTGACCCTGGGATATTGAGAATTGACCTAGCAACAAAGCCATTAGATAATTGACAAATTAGTGACAAACTATGTCTGCATCTAATTCCTACAAGTATTTACATACTTGGTTGCAGTTAAAGATCTCAACCAATGCTTCTTTCAGTCCCTGTCCAAAAAAAGGAACTCATTCAGAAAAGTGCAGTTATTTGAGTATACAAACATCAATTCTTTGAAATTGTCGTCACCTCTTGCTTTGCTGGGAGCTTGTTGCCATTTAGTAGTACAAGCTTTAGACTTCCAAATAGATCATAATAGGAAAGATTGATCTGCTATACAGTTTCCAGTCATGATCAGTTCTCATATATTTTAGTCATGTCACTTCATAATTGTAAACTGATTTCCTAAAAGTTTGTCATCTTCTTGTCTAAAGATTGCTAAGCAGTGAGAAGGGCCGCATGGTCCAAATATTGGAGGGATGTGGATGTCGGTGATGCTTGGTAAACAAGAAGTGATAGAGTTGAAAACTTGAAATTGATTATACTAAAGAAGAGTTCAAAGGGGATTTAAGATAATTCAGAGTCTTTGGACATGCACATGATAGGCCAAACTTTTAGGCAGCTACAGCAAAGAGTTGCCAAGGCAAATCTAAACTCTTGTAGTCAAAAGAAAATTTGGAAGCGGTGAGAATTTAATGCTTTCCATTTTTGGCTGGTGTTGATAGAACTAAATGTTGAAGTAGGATCCATTTAGTTTTTCCCTTTTCTGTTATGCTTTTAGATAAATATCCCTCTTCAAAAAGAAAAGTGCTAGAAGGTCTGGATCAAAATTTCAATGCGTAAAATAGGAAATTTTCTACATGCCTCATCTATAAAGACCAGATATTCTTCCTCAACGCGACATGAGCTAAATAACCATTTTAGCTCGGGATGCGTACTAAAATCTGCTCGCTTCATGTTGATGACAGGGAGTGTGCAGAGCCGGCTACTTGTTTGTGCTTCATTCAGGAAGAAGGCGTACATGATGGTTGAAACAACTGATCCTACATCTGCAAAATCCCATGGTCAAACACTGGAGAACTAGGGGAAACAGAATGTCAGATTTTCTAATGTTTCATTTGTTATACTACCATATGAACATTACCAGCAACTTCCTGTCCTATCACTGCATGTAAGAACTTCCCTGGAATACCAGCTTTGAGATAAGCCTTCTTAGTTTTCAGATATTGATTCAACTTATAAATACTTTCACACATTTCCAAAACAGATACGTCAGTTTGTAGCAAATTCTTGTCATAGAATGATGCAGCAGACTGAGGTAAAGAAATTCTAGAATGACCTATATTTTGTTTGCTCCCACTGTTCATTCTTTCGAGTTTTCTTTCAGGATTCTTGTCATCAACTGACTGATATTTGTCGAAGCTATATTGACCAAACTTTGACTGTATCCCTGGTAATGGCAGAGGGGATTTTCAAGCTCAACTTTTGGCCTGGGCTTTCTGACCTCATATCATTGTTAGTGATATCTGGAGCATTCTGCTTCGACTCTAACTCCCATATATCATTCAGGGAATACGATGCACTTGAGTTGGTGATGTCTCGTTCTGAGTCAAGTGTCTTTTCTTCAGCTGACAAGGTGAAACCATGTCTTCTAATTCCATGAAATTGAGGATGATCTCTTTTTTGGGGATACAGTACCTGGGGAAGCCAACATGGCTGGTTAGGTACCACCAAGAAATAGAACTTAATTCCTTTGCTTCTATAGTATTTTCCAATTTGTCAAGATTTATTAGACCTTATGTCTACCAAAGCTTGGAGGTAAGGACTTTTATTTCATTATTTCTTTATCATGACCAACTACTTGTTGCTGCAAATTTAATTTGGATATAATGTATAACCTGAATTTAAGCAAATGTAGACTAGATGTTTTTGAAACTAATGATTGTAATCTTCTCTCATTTTCACCAAACCAAATCATTAGGTTTTAAATCCCGTGGCACGTGACTGTCCCGATTTTCTCATGAAACGGGACGCGTCGCCATCCCACCCGTTCCGACACTTGGGACAGTGGATGTCCCAAGACATTCCGATTGGGATGCTGGGACATTAGTAGGATGGCCTGTTCCAACATATGGGATGGTATCCCGTTCCATTATCTCACAGGACGTCCCGTTGGGACCTAAATCCCTAACCAAATGTTTGATTTCCAATTTTGTCTTGTGTTATTTCAACCCTTCTTTGTATGATGTTATCTTTGTATAATGTCACTCGTCCTGCACTCTGTATTAATAAGGGTCAAATAGAATATGTATTTTGACCCCTTTTAAGAATAGTTGGCTTCTTAGACCATATGGTATGCATTCTAATTTCCTTTAACTAATTAGATTCTCCTTCACTACTGTTGAAGTGCAAGAAACTTCCATGACAAGGTGAATTTACAGAAAGTTAAGCAAGTGACTGGAAATTTCATCCTAACTCAAAAATTTCATTCTAACACAAAGCTTTCTTCCTTTCCCATTCTAAATCAGGTGGGTCCTAATGCAAAGCTTACAAACTTACAGTGTGGAGTACATCATGATCTCTTTCCAAGGTTCTTTGTGGTTCATATTCTTCCTACTTTGTGTGCGAAATATCTTACTATTAGCATTTATATAGTATTTATCCCAAAAATTTTATGTTTAATAGAAATTTAAATCACTTTTAAGAGCTTGTTTGAGTGATTACCTCAACCGAAAGGGTGTTGAAACTAAGGGCTTTTAAATTCTTAGAATTTGCATGGCTTCTTATATATTATAAGATGTGATGTTCAAGAAATGTTATAATCTTCCTTAATAACACTGAGAGTTATTTTTATCCAAAAGTTTATACATGATTTATTTTAAAAGCTCCAAGATCTCATGGATTTTATGATGTGTCTACTTAATATTTTCGGTACCCACCCATTCCTCAAGCCTGATCAAGAAGCAGAATAGCACACTGACAACATTCTTTGATTGTCAAATTTGAGTTGTAGCAGAATAACTTCTAATAGTAGGTGTAATTCATCTTTTGAATTAGCCTTGTCTGACATCTTTTCATTTTACAAAGTTGATATTTCATATGATCAGCATCAAAGGCAAACCTTGCAAAGTTAAGTCTATGTGGACCATATGAATGACAGAGATGACATTAGTGGCAAGTGACAACACTGTTCTGTTTTCAAATTCTAGTTGTAGAACATAGATGTTAGAAGTAGTGGTGGTTCATCTTCTAAATTAGCTTTCAGCTGAAAATTTAGAGCAACAGCATTCATAGACACAAGGGATATAATAGACAAGCCTGGCAGTGTCAAGTCTATGTGGACCAACTGAAACAGTATATGCAGACAAGAATGGCTGGCTAGAATGACAAAGATGACCTAGATGCAAAATTTTCTGATAGCAGGCTTGGCAAATGATGACAAAAAACGTTCATCAACCCACAGTTGAAATCTTGACATTTTGTAATGATGATGTTCCATAAACAAATTGGATATCAGATGCAGACTTGGCCAATCGCCGTGTCAGGTCTGCAGACCAAATGGAGAAACCAGTCTGCTTAAGCATAAGGTAACTTCCTTTACCCATATATGATAGATTCCTGGCTTGCTTGGAAGAGTACGTCTCTTCCCTTTAGGTTGTGTTTACGGTTAGCATTTGATCTGATGACTGGATATTTTCTGCTCCAGAGAAGCTGCCTGCTGCCTTTGGAGGAGACCACAGAAGAGAAGGGATATAGCTAAGTGAACTAGTGAAGGATTAGTTAGGCCGGCGATGTTCTTAAAATTGTTATATGATTACTTCACTGTAGATCTATGATGCTGCTAAGTTCTGGGTCTTGACTCTTGTGTCCTTTCCATTTTAATGCTTGAAATGTTCGCTTTTAAAGCTTTATTGCATCATGATTAATTGGTGGATTATTATTATTTTTCCATATGATAATTATAGAGCAGTTCCTGAATCATAAAGAAACCCATATACAACATCACAACTAAATCATATACAAATAGATGATCTTTGCCGAAATTCCAAATAACTCCTTATATTCAAATGTATGTTGACGATACACACACTTAGGTACACTCATATGCCTCGTGTCAGACATGATAGGTTGCTGATATTCTTTTAAATGATTGAAGAAATGTTAATCGTTATCTCTATATACATAATTTGTCAATTCTACATGGTTATGAAGCTTTGATGCCTCAAGACATTTCTTCTTAATTCTGGCAATTTAGCTTTAGATTAAGTAAGTCACACAATCAAATGGCATCTGCTGCATTTAGGAATTCTTTGTGGCATTGCATTAAAGATTACTCTTGGATACTCCCTAACAACCACTCATTCAATGGCTTTTGAGTCATATGCCTAATATAGCAAATATTTTCCAAAACTTCCTGAAGCTACTAGGCAAAACTGACCTGGTTTTTTCAGCAGCCACCGGATTGGAGCTCCGCATACTCTTTCGAATCAAGCGTGAGTCGAACAGCTCTCTTTTGCTCCTTGTACTTGGATAGAGAGATGGAGGGAGTGCTTAATAGAGGATGGAGCAATTCAGTAATTTATTCATCGTGATGTCCGCCAATGAGCTTTGGATTAATCTCCCTTCCTTGCTGTTAGTCATTGTTTTATTGTTACTAGCCGTTGCTTGGACAAGGCTTTTGTCTTTGATTGCGGCCTGAAACACCTGTTGGAAGGCATCATCTGGCACTTAACAGCCTTATCAGGTTCTGTAGTATAATGAATTGAACTGCAAATTAAATTGCAGGCCTGGACTCCTGTCCGGGTACATGTTGTTCCACTGATAAAAATTGTAAGATGATCACTTCCAACGGGAACATAGGTCATCCTTCCACAGATAAATTTAAGTTTTGAAGAAGCCATTGATAAAAGTTGTGATAGGTTACTAGGCTTTGAGATGTCATTGATGCCACCAAGATGATCTTTTCTTTCTTTCTTTTTTTTTTTTTTCTTTTTTTTATTGTGAAAAGGATGCTACCAAGGTGTTCATAGCCATAGTTTGTAACAAGCTTTCATCGATCCTGTCGCTTTAATCCCAGGTACATTGCCTATGTATTCAGATCTTCCAAATTTTAAACATATTCTTTTTATGCAGGCCTTGGTTTGTAACTCCTGTCCTAGCACATGTGGAGGGTAGTCAGCTCTCATAGAGTTCATGAGCTTATGTTCCTCCCATGGTGAACCCTGAAATATATTTGTGATGATCATGCAATGAAGCTTGAGTTACAGCCTTTTTCTAATAATTTTCTTAAGGAAAATGATGATTTAAATGATACAACCGGAGAAAAGAAAGATATTTAGATGGGGAACAAAACAAAATAATGATAGACACCAAATAAACAATGAGGGAGCTCAGCCCACATTTGACTCAAACACCATGGTCATCCTCTCCAGGGATGGGGAATGGATTGGCTCAGGTTGGTATGGGTCAGATCAAATCCAAAAACTCTCAACTCATACCCAACCTATTATAATCAAGTTCGAAAGTATAGATCCACACCCGGTCTGCTTATTTATATGGATCTATGCTCACTCCACCAACCCAAATTAATGTTTCATTTGTCAATAATATATTTAGTAAATGAAATAATAATGACCAAAAATGGATATTCAAGGTTAACATTCAAATGAAGTAAGAAATGAGAAAAATATTAAAGTGTAGAAAAAGTATGACAAATCAAAAAATATTGATCCCTCTTTTTCCAAGTATTTCTAATTTGTGACTCGTAATGAGTCGATCGATCCGACCGTCTTGCCATCACTATCTATTGCAGTTTCAAGTTGGGTTCAGATCTAGAATATTTTGATATTTGTCCCAACTTCTAACCCAAGGAGAGGGTTATTATTGTGACAAGGCCGATGCAATCTCTAGCCTCAAGCATAAAGGGGCAAGAGTTTTTCCTCCTCTTCTTCCTCCGGCCTAGTTTCCATGTATATAATTTGGATCGCATGTGATGAAGTTCTTTCATTATCAACTTAATCTTTTGAGATCAATGGTTAATGAATAATGCTACGGATGTCGGGATGTGCTTGAAACTTTTATTCAACCAATGTTACCGCATTGATTTGGAAGGGTCAAACCCACTCCTAAAACATTTATAATCAAGTTGATTTTGACTAATTCTTATCCGCCAATCACAAAAAGCTTTCCTGAAAAGCAATACCAAAAGATCTTTGATATTGTGCCCAGCGAATCAAATCTATCCATATGACTAGCAATATAACATGCTTTGGCTATAACTATAAGTAAAAATTCTTGGTTTTAGTTGTAGGTCCCCAAGCCAGGACCATTCAAATGAAAGAAACACATTTAACTAAGCTTAACTATAACATCTCCCAACCTTCACTCACTATTTTCCTTTAAAACCTACTTTTGTTTTCTTTTTGTAGAAGTCTATTTTTTCCTTTGATAATCTTGAAATTCAAGACTAGTTCAAGTCCACAAGCTATTTAGCCCCCGGGGAGAGTCAAGTCAGAATTAACTTAAATATTTTTAAGCTATTATCTGTAGCAAGAATAAGTTCGTAGTACTTCATTATTTCTTGCTTTCAATTAAAGCTGCTTTTAGAGCATTCCTTCTCTTGCTTAAGCTTTAAGAACGTTCTTACTTGATTAAAGGGCAACATGCAATGGTCAAATCCAAAGATTTTTAGCAAAAGTAGAGAGCACTGAATTGCACAAAAACTGACTTGAATATGAAACATGAATCTTTTGTCGGCGGCAATCTTATCATGCAAGAGATTTGATATCCTCCTTTCTTGACTTTTTTAGGCTTCCAAATGGATATCCAACTTCCAAATGGATATTTTGTCTAAAATGGGGAGGGAAACATTCAAAGATTTCTAAGCTATCGTCTATATAACCAAATAGTCTTAAAGCTTGTAATTCGTCACATATCATCGAAATTTAACTTTTGAACATTCTTTGATGGACCAAAAGATTGAGTCTAAGATGCTTTTCAAAGTGGAAGTTCGTGGAAAAGTGATGGATTACATAGTTTTTCAGCTCTTGAAGATTTTTCTCACGCAAGAGATATGATATCTTTTGTCCTTATCTCCTTCTAAAGGAGCACTTCAGGCTAAAACATGGACTACAAGGCATGCATATTTAGTGGCATCCACCTTTAACAAAATATATTTCTTCCATCTTCCAAAAACTATGTGGATGGCAGATGTGTCAATTGGTTACTCCGCATATATATATGCCATGCAAAAGATATCCACATATAAAATCCAATGGTTGAGGCTTTTCATTGGATGGCCGGAAATCATGAGGTGGATAGCAAGCGAAGTTGATGGTGAAAAGAAACTAAACCAGCATATTTGCACCTTTTGGAAAAGCTTTAGATTCCAAAGGCTAGAATATGGGAAAGCATGTAGTTGAAGATGGAGGGTCTTTTTTTTTTTCTTTTTTCTTTTGAGTGATGGAGGTGGGTTTGTCCTAATGGGCATCATCAAGGTCTCAACATTGGCTAAAGAAGCTATTAAAAGGGAGTTAAAAAAGAATACCTATAGCATGTGTCTGATCTTTGTCAGGCAAAGATTGGACATATTTGATTGACATCTGATAACTGAAGTTGATGCAAGATTTTATGAAGAGCTCGTTGTTATCCGTATAGAAAGAAAATAAAAAAAAAACTAATTTAAAGATATTAGGTATGCGGACCGCTTGCCATCTCGTGGACAGTAGGCTCTAAAATTTCTTCAATATGATCGTAAAAGATCATATGGCAGAAGTTGAACGATCATTCCATTACTTTTATCAAGAATATGTATCGAGCTATCGCTGGATTGCCAGCACCATGATAAACGGTCCATCTCAGGTTGTATCAGCAGTGATGCCAATAAGCTTTATTTTTCTTCCAACCAGTTTTATAAAATAAATTTAGGTTGCCCACAATAGTAATCCAAGAGGATCATCGAATTTTATACGAACCACTTTGACCACTATGGATAGAACTAAAGAATAGGATCCAAGAGCAAGAATCATCATATCGAAAAGTCAAGTTGTAAGAGGTTATACATATTTGGTCATATGATATCCAATTTCGATGTTTTTTTTCTAAAATAAGGATAGTTTTAAAGAGTGATGTCCCTAACGATCAAATCCAAATGTTTTCATTTAAAGATTGAAATGGGTTAATCAAACTCAAAAATTTTTTTTCAGATATGATTTTAATCGTGCATAGTTTTCAATTCGAGAAAATTCAATGAAACAATGGAAAGTAAAGTTAATACAGAAGTCGAGGCCTCGAAAGGATTTTCTCTGGATAGGCTTCAATTGAAATACCAAAAAAAATATTTTGAGTTAAAACGATCTAGAGAGAATCTATGCTCGATATTTTATTCCTCGAAATTTCTCTTTTAAGTTACCAGGCCGTTATAGTTGGATGATGTTGAACTAGAAGGCTAACTTTATTAACTAAAATTTGAAACCTTAAAAGAAAACAACCATAAATTTCTTGAATTCGTAAGATCCAAGTGCTTCCATTATCCAAAAAAATAAAGAATGCAATGCCCATGCAGTGCTACCTAAGCCGCTCATGCGTCGGCAAATTCTTTGTGCACCATGGACGATATAGAAAATCTGACGTGGAGCACACCATATTGTCTGATTGATTCACGTAGTCACCGCTTTCCAACATGTATTTAATGCTTGCTGATCGATTTGTTCGATTAAAATTTATATGATGAAATATTTCTATTCTTTAGTAAAATTATGATATCCTATGTCCATATTATGACATCCTGCATCCAAAAATTATAATTTTATCCATAAAATGTCATAATATATTTCAGGATACATAATTTTTTTAAAAAAATAGAAATATTTTTGTCATTCAAAATTTTTAACAAAAAAATCGATCTGCAGACATTAAATGTGTATTGAAAAATAATTAGATAAAATATTTTTTTATATTACGATATTTTAAATTATATTATGATATTTTGAATCACAAAATATCATAAGATATCATAATTTTTTAAAAATAATATATTTTATTATATAAATTTTAATTTAAAATTAATTTATATAAATTAATCGGATAAAATAGTTCACTCTGCATTGAATTTTTTAAGCGGCCCAAGGCGCACAAAGAATTTCTCCCCATGCGTCATGGGAATCACTTGGGTCCCATAAATCCCGTCGATCAAATGATATGGGACCCAGCCAATATCAAGGATCTGCATGTGGTGGGACCTACCTCAAGTCAAACTGTGGTTGATTGAACCGGACAGAACTGAAGTGATGGACGGAACTCAAATCTCTAAATCCTATTTGTTCTCCAAAAAAAAAAAACTTTAACATGCAACTTTCTACATGCAACACTTGCTTAGAGAGAGGGTATCCTTTGGGGTTTATGTGTCGGTGTTCATAACCTTACTCTAAATTATACTTTCCAGGCGTCACGTCCTGCGATTGCGAACCCAAATGAATGTATTCGCTGGTCAAAGTCAAAGCTTAGAGTCTCCCAATAAATAAAAGGACTCATAATTTTAAAATGAAATAATTTATTAAATAATAAAATTCCAATTATTCTTCAGAAAAGTTGACAATTGTTTAATATTATAATAATTTAATGGATCACCTTTTGTTGTTCCGCGTGCACATCGTAGACCAAGGCATGGGATTAAAGTTAAATGTAGTATTCCAACACCTTAAAGAAGGAATGTCTTCATCACCTTTCTTTTTTTAAAAAAAAATTAATTGTTTCTTATTATTTTGTTATAGCTTTTGTGATTTTTGTGCCATCATCATAATTACATTCCCTAGGTTTAAGGAAATCAGTAATCATAATTTAGCTGCATCCCTCGGAATTATAAAAGTTTACCGAGGTGGAATGACGATGACTAGGTCGACCAAATCATTGCTCTTTGGGAATCCAAATCTAAAATCCAATTCGAAAATCTGATTTTTTTTATTTATTTTTTTAACAACCAACTGTGAGAGTGCTCTCATGTCCTATGAAAAAAAAATTACATGAGTGACCTTTTGAATGATGGCTTGTGACCGTGATAGTACTTGATAAACGCAAGCCCAAAGTTTAATTTTTTTATCAAATTTTTCTCCAAAAACAGTTGCACATCAAAATAAATCAGAAGATATCAATTATTCATCGAATCTGATTTCATATCTCAAACTACTTAACTATTGATGAAAATTTGAACATCTAATTAATATTTATATTCATCAAAAAAAATAATATAAATATAAATTAAAAAAATTAATCTGTAACCAAATATCTATTTATAATTATATTTAATTTTATATAATATGCATAAATTTTGAAATAAAATAAGTGATTATATTAATAATTTATTAACTTAATTTAATTATCATCTACTTAGTAATATTTTAATTTCGTAATTATAATATTTAATTATTTAACTTATATTCATATTTATATCCATATTTTCAGTATCTGATTTGCATCCATATTCATTTAAAATAATATGGATATGAATATTTGCATCCGATTAACATACATACTTATATCTATATTCGTCAAACAAATAAATATGGATATAGATATACTAGTATCGATCCATATTCGATTTGATTTCAGCTCTAACCTGCAGTCTAAAAAATTACATTATTAATAAATAAATAATAGTTATGAAATAACATTCTTATTTTATTTTTTGGTATAATATTATTGTTTTTATGTTTGTCGAGTAGCCACATTTATCCCTCTTTCAAGAGATGATCAAATATTTGTTCTATTTTGGTGATATCAATTAAAGTACTTCGTACCACCTTTTGGAATGGATTGCTATGCTATTTGTGGATTCTTCAGAGTCGGCCTACTTAGGACTTTGCAGATGTACAACTTGCCTTTCAAAATCTTGGTCATATTAATTTCATTGTAATCATCTCCTTCAAAACTGTATTAATCAAATAATCCACTTTGAAGCTAGCTCAAGATCTTATCGTTTGAGTTTCTCATATACATCTCTTTGGATGCCTTCTGCTGTTCCTCTTCCCACAAGATAATCTTATAATTAACTGCCTAATTCATTAGTTGGAAGAGGTCCAAAAACTCTTGCTTGACAAACTCCTTTCTCAATTCCAAGTTCAGGCTGTTGCGTACAATCTTCACATACTTGGCCTCTCTTAAGAAGACGTGGTAATGATTTCTGACCCTCTTGAACCTGTCCATAAACTACTCCACAAATTCTCTAAGTTAATGAACCTACTTAGCAAGATTGGCCACCGTTACCTCAAGCTTTGTACAGTAGAACTACACATGGAACTAAGACTCCAAATCTTGCCATGTGAAAATGGATTTTGGGAGTAGATTCATATACCAAGTGAAGTCCAATCCAGTTAACGAATTCACAAATAACTAGAGTTTCAAAAAGTCATGAGCTTTAGTTTTACCACATTGGATGGAAGATTGATCGATATGCTCCATGGTCAAGAGACTAGCATTCCTTGAGAATTTTGAAAATTTAAGAGCCTTATAGCCTCTGGAAAACTCATAAACCTGATTGTACTAATTTGGGCATGGTTTTTGGTACACTAGCCTTTGAATAGGTCGATTAGCACATTCTTATTGATCCTCAATTAGTTCAACCAACTAGGTGACATTTGGAAAGTATGCTCTCTCCTAACTAATGAGTTGAGTAGGGAAAGCCGGATCCTTAATGACTAGAAAAGTGAGTTATGGTGAACATTGTATGCACCTTGGTTGATTTAGGGTTGCCCCTCAATACATGGATTCGATGTGCACACCATCCGAGCAGGACAAAATAGCTTCCACCGATGTGATTACCCTCCCAGCCCTCATAGTGGAGGTAGTCAGTTCCATAGGATAATAGGATTGCCCCCGTTCATTACAAATGATGAACAAATGGTCTTGCCCTCAAAGATCCGTATCAGTATAATCTCACCACTTGCCTCAATAGTGGCCACCTATAGATCAAGGGGGCCAAGACGTTCCAATTTGAATATTAGTCTAGTGTTGACCCAAATCTCAATATCTTGTTTGTTTGGTATGATCCTACATTTTCTTGTAGGATATATCCTTACCTCAACGTACTAATTTCAAAGTCATCATCAAATAATCTTCAAATATGTCTTCTCAATTGACTGAATTCTAATGGTCAGATTTTCTCGACAACACTGACACTCCCATTCAAAGATTGATGAGGTGATTTTCCTCTCTATGGTACTATTGGCCGAATTCACTATAATATGCACCTGGGCAAGCTTTGGTACATGATATTTGTTTCGATAATAGAAGCGAACTTCTTGATTTATTTGTTATCGAATCCATTGTTATCCTTTATCTTCCATAAGTATTTCAATACTATAGCCACTTGGCTTTTGAATGTATTTGGCACTACTCGCTCTCCTTTATGTAGGTCTCAGGCTATATGGCTGCATGTTGTTGAAGACTAGCTAGCAAATAGGTCATTGCTATTTAGAGATCATCCATCTTCTTGCTCAACAATGCATGATGGAGCCTACGTAATAATGTCCATCGAGTATGCTAGAAGACTTGTTCATTGCCTTTTTATTATCGAGGTGGCTAGAGGAGGGTGATAAGTCTTGTGCCTAGATCTGGTAATTGTGTGGACATGCCACTAGCATTAGATAGCTAGAAAAAGATAGAGGAAGGAGAACAGTGATAGTAACATGAGCCTAGATGTCTTGACCTTCAAGAACTTTTACTATCATCACACCATCTACTCAGAAGAAGAAAAAGTAGAGTATTGCTAGTGCTATAGATTGCTCTACTTCTATAAGTTAAATAGAATTCTTCTAGGAACTAAAGCATAGAATTTAAAAGTAAATGTAGTGATCACTTAAACATAAAGATAAAGGTAAGATCTGGTTGATTGACTAATTGAAAGGTTTCTTTTTTCAAATTACATTCTACAATTTATATATATAGCATCATTCTAAAATTGTTAAGTAGCTACTGCTATCATTGCAACTACCCATATTGGTCCATTGTCATTCTCAGCAGTTTTTGGCACTTTCACTTCATTACTCCACGTGTCTCCCATACTGCATAACTATAAATCATGGATTTTAACAATCATCTGTAATAGAGCTCAACATCCTTCAGCTTGTGCCTTTACATCTTCTACACTCATTTGTCTTTACTAAATTCCGTTCAGCTTATAAGAGACACGACTTCTACTTGTTTTGAACCTTAACCTTGTCATTGCTAATCTTCTGATTTGATTCTTGTAAATTAGATACAAGCAAAAGATTAACTAAAGATAGAATCATGAATGGATAATTAACAAGTCCATCTTTCTCTCATACAATAACCACAACATCAACAACTACCATGATCAAATATTTGTTTGTTATGATGATATCAAAGCAATACTTCATATCACCTTTTGCAATATGTTGCCTATTGCTGGCCAATTCCATGGAGTTGGTCTACTTAGGATTTTGTAGACATACGACTTGCCGTTCAAAAACTCAAATACACCAAGTTCATTGTAGTCATTTCCTTCAAAACTGCATTAGGCAAAATCATCTACTTTGATGGTCAAGAACTTATAGTTTGGATTTATTATATACACCACTAGATGTATTGTTCTATTTTCCTACCACAAGATTGTCTCATAATAATTGGTCAGCTAGAGAAGGTCTAAATACTCTTGCTTAGCCAACCTTTTTTCTCAATTCTAAGTTTAGGCTGTTCTATGCAACCTTCACATATTTAGCCCCTCTCAAGAAAGTGTACAATAATTTCTAACCCTTTTGAATCTTGCCATAAACTGCTCCATAGATTCTCTAGGCTAATGAACTAGCTAAGCGCGCAAGATTGGTCATTGATACCTTGAGCTTGGCATGGTATAAATGCACATGGAAGTGAAACTCCAAATCTTGCCATATGAAAAAAAATCAAGAGCAGATTCATATACTAGGTGAAGATCGATCCAGTTAACGAATTTACAAATTAATAGCTAGAGTTTTAAAAAGTTGCTAGCTCCAGCTTCACCACATTAGAGGAAAATTAGATGATATGCTCCATGGTTGAGAGATTATCATATCCCTTAAGAATCTTGAAGATTCAAGAGTCTTATAGCTCATAGAAAACTCATAAACTTGCTTGTATCAATTCGGGTATGATTTTCGATACACGAACCTCTGAATAGGACAATTAACACATCCTAGTTGATCCCAAATTAGTTCAACCAACTAAGCGATATTTGGAAACTATGCTTTCTCATAATTAACAAGTTGAGTAGGATAAGTCTATCCTGACACTAGCTACAAAAATAGAATATGGTACATATTGTATGTGCTTGGTTGATTTGAGATTGTCCCTTGATATATGGATTCCATGTAGTGCATACTGTTCGAGCAGGATATAGTTGTTTCCATTGATGTGATTGCCCCTCCAACCTATATCATAGGATATTAGGATTGCCCCCCATCTATTACAGATGATGAACAAATGGTCTGGCCTTCAAAGGCTCACATTAGTACAATCTCACGAACTACCTCAATGGTGGCCTCTCGTAGATCAAGGGAGCCAAGAGCTTTAGGTTGAATATTAGTATAGTATTGATCAAAATACTGATACCTTATTTAGTTTGGCATGACCCTACATTTTCTTGTAGGATCTTCATTTTTGTCTTTTAATTTCAAAGATATCATAAAATAATTTTTGACCTTGTCTTCTCAATTTGTTGAATTCTAATGGTCAAATTTCTTGACAACCTTGATACTTCTACTTAAATATATATTGATGGGCTAATTTATCCTTTCCGTAGTTTCTAATACTATCGACTGAATTTAGCACAATATGCATTCAGGCAAGATTTGATGCATGATATTAGTTTTTGATAATAGAAGCAAGCTTCTTGATTTGTTTGATCACAAAATCTAAAGTTGTCCTCTTATTTCCTTAAGTGGCATCAACACTGTAGCCACTTAGCTTATGAATGCTTTTGAAAGGCCGTATTGGCTCTCCTCCATGTAGAACTCAAGTTATATGGCCATATCTTGTAAAACACTGGCTGATGAATAGGACATCACCATCTAAAGATCATCATTCCTCTTTCTCAGCGATGGCATAATAGACTTTCTCTCACTAGGTGTGCTAGAAATCTTGTTGTCTTTCTCTCAGTGGGGCGGTTGGAGGAGGGATGACAAGTCTTGTGGCTAGGTATGGTGGTTACGTGGGCAAGCTACTAGCATCAGATAGCTAGAAAGAGATAGAGAAAGAGGACTTTAGATGCTTTGACCTTTAAAAATTTTCATTACTGTTACACCACCTACTCAAAGAAAAAAGTACAATATAGCCAGGGCTACAAATTACCCTAATTCTATGGGTAAACTAAAATTCTACAAAGAAACTAAAGCATAAAATTTAAAGAGTAATAGTAATGATAATTTAAATATAAAGATAAAAGCAAGATTTGGTCGATTGACTAATCGAAAGATTTTTTTTATCTTATATTTATTATTTATATAGCATCCTTCTAAAATTATCGAATAACTACTGATGACTATCATTGCAACCAATCAAATTGGTCTACCATCATCCTCAGCAGTTTTCAGTAGTTTCTCTCTATTGCTCCATATATCTCTGCACTGCACAACCACACATCATGGATTTTAACAATGACCTAGGATGGAACATAATATCCTTTAGCATGCGACTTTATGCCTACTATACTCAATTCGTCGTGGCTAAATCCCATTCAACCTAGAAGGGATCACATGACTTTTGCCTATTTTGGTCCTTAGCCTTATCCATATGGCACCAACTTAGAGCCATTGCCGAGATGAGTATAAATAGTTATTGATAATCTTGCTATTTGATTCTTGTAAATTGGATACAAGTGCAATATTAACTGAAGAAAGAATCATGAATGGCATGATTATTAGGTACATCTTTCTCTCATACCAATAGAGAACCACAATATCAACAACCACAATAATTAAACAAATAGATTCCATAAGAGAATTATAAAAGAGAGTCTTGAAGAAGGGGTAAGGGGTAAGAGAGTCTTGAAGAAGAGGAAATGAGAGTTTGCAACTATACCTTGAGTTAAACATTTGAATCCTAACAACTATTTTACAAGCCTCTATCCCCCCATGCCACGACAGGAAAGGTGTTGACGGTTGGTAGCTTTAAGAGCTACCTATAGGCGTGGAGTTTAGGTGAGTTTAGGGCTAGAGTGTCATCATTGAGTGAGCAATGATTGAAGTTGAGGGTGTGCAAAGAGTAAGACCAAAATTGTATCTAGAAAGATGGCTTATGTATTGAGATATAGTGGAGGTTGACTTTGGCCCTAGATAGTGAGCCATGAGAGATAAAATAGGAATAGCACTATGCTTGCACTTGTGGTCCCAGTGTAGGAACCAGATCTAGGGTTTCAGGGTTAGATCTTGAAATTTTTTCAAGATCATGCAGCGGAAGACTAAAATAAATCAAAATTTATTTTTAAAATCAGAGAATCCCTATATCTAAGATCTTATTACATGATTATTATATAGCATTAAATCAGAAATTAAAATATATAAAGCAAGAACTACATGTTGATCATATCAACATGTTTCTATACTACATCTAATGTATGAATTAAACAATAGATCAGATCTATTACCTTGCAAGTTAGACGTTCTAACCTTGCTGATCCGGGCTTGAGGATGATGTTGCAAGTCGCACACGCGTCCGGCCTCTAGGAGTCGTCCACACGAGCCCACGAATCTCGATCAGAAGTCCTGCTTCAGG
>KE504793.1:577141-596812 GCA_000441515.1 Elaeis oleifera | reverse complement strand
ATATATATATATATATATATATATATATATTTCCAGAGCTACTGCTGAAGCTGCACACATACAAAGCAGTATTTATTAATCCGACATACTCAAGGGAAAGAACAGAAGGTAACAATAAAGTAAATAGGAGTGAGAATAGTTGTTGATGTCTAAAAAGCATACATCTCAAGCAGTTGGCTTGAATGCTTTTGTTCCATTCTTGCCTCTTGAGTTCATATACAGGATGCCTGCTAAGTGAATCAGCTAATCCTTTTTTCACATGAAGCATGCCAGTGAGATCGATCAGAAAATTCTATTGCTTTCAGCATTTCTACTTCCAGTCATAGATCCAACCATCAACGAAAACAGGTGATTAGGTAACGCAGGGAAACTTTTAGTGGGGCCAAGCTTCCAGGCCGGAAGCACAAAATTACCATACTATCATGGCCTTCCTAAGATTTTCCTTCTTTCTTGATACAAGAGATAATAGTGAGATTTTGTGAATTTTCTCTCCCTCCCTCCCTGAAGCACAAACAGACTTCATTCAACTTTTTAGATGTCACCTTTTCATTCTATGGGTGAATTCTCATCAACCGTGGAGAGGGAATTCCCTGGGAACAAATAATCATGGTGGAAACAACATTTTAGCTTTTTTGTCTTAGCCGAACACCAATTTTATTTGCTAGAAAAAATAGGATTGAATTAGTAACTGTCATGTTCCGCTTGCAATATAGAGACCCAACAAATATCATCCCTCTCGCAAGGGGAGTTAGGATTAAAATTTAGACCCAATTTTTTATGGGTCATAAACAACCCATAAACCCATTAGTCCATTGTTCTGGCAGTAGTAAACGGATAATTAAAGAAGAAAGGGATGGAGAGGAGGAACCATAAATCCCTTTTATTTCTTGTTTTTGTTCCTTTTTTTCATTAAGAACTGAAGCATAAATCCTTCTGGAGGTATAAAACAGAACGAGACGCTTAAGGTTAAATTTCCTCTTCTTTCCTAAGTCGCAGGAAAGATAAGGCTATTCCGGCACACATCAAATGACTATAAAATAGAACAGAACAAGATTGGTCATTTTTATGAAGAGATGTATCACATGTATGTATGAAAGCATGTTCAGATCCATTAAGAGGATATTTGGTTGGAAAAAGTGGAGGTCTGAAATCGAAATGGATGACTTCCATACTAACCGTTTGATTGGAAGAAATCCAATTTCGATTTCAAAGTGAAATGAAATGACTCAATCTATATAAAATTCAATCCTTACTCTCCTCTATGGATTCAAATTTTTATTTCAATTTCGATTCCGATCATGAACCAAACGTTTTGGAGGATTTGATCGTTCCGATTCTCATTTCCATTCTGATTCTGATTGCGAACCAAACACCCCTTAAGTTTAACAATATGTTAAAGATTATTAATTTGTTTATTGATCATCCACTAATTAAGGGTTTATAGCAAATGCATACGAAGAACATCAAATCATTCCATGTCTGGCCACAATACCCGGAACAATTAGCAGTTTTCTCAAATAAAGTTTCTGCTCAAATAAATCAAACAATGCCCCGTTATTTATTTATACTTCCACATGGTTCCTTGGCTTTTTATATTTACACAACATAAATTGTAGATAAAGATGAAAACATAAGGCAAAAATAATTTTTTAAAAATATTGTTGCATGGAATCTACACGAGTCAAGAACTTTGACAGCAACATCTTTTCCTACCAGTTATACTTCCTTGAGGTTCAGTCTCGCTCAGATATTTCAGTGACGGTTATGGATGGACATGTAATATTCTCTGATGAAAGGGTGAAGTCCCAGCTGCAGAGGACATGGTGGATATACCTGCCTCATCAGCCCTCTTCCGACCTCTAACTTTGAGGTCCATTAAATCAGTGACCAGACCAGGCTTCGTGATCTTCTCTGATTCGATATCCTTCTCGCCGGTCAGCATCTTGAGGACATTGGACATTGCGGGGCGAAGCTTTGCAGCATCTTGAGTGCATAGGAGGCCGACCTTTAAAAACTTGCAGGCTTGTTCTATGTCCAAATCATCAGTTAAAGAAGAATCTATAATCTTCCACAACTCATTTTGCTCGTATAGCACCCATGTCTGCAAGAGGAGAAGCCCATGCGTGATGTCTGAGAACTGTAGAGTGTAAACCATCTTCACAAATTTAGGACTCAGCCACTAACGTGCAAGAAAACCATATTGGTAACTGGCAATTAGTGATGGTGCAATGTACTGATCAAATGTAGTAGATCATCAGTTGCTGGTTTTGTGAATGTTGACCACTGTGTAGGTAAAGCTCATTTGTAAGTGTGATGAATAAGAAATCACAGCATACAGGGACAAATTGTGGGGTCTTGATATAGGATTCTTCTACGCTATTTATGCTTTCAGAAAGGTTACATTTACAAGAACTAAATAGGAAACAGAATAATAGACAACAATAGGAGATCACGAAAGCATTGTTCCCACCTATGAACTCTCTTGTATCCCATCAATGGCCATCCGATTAGAACTAGTGAACCAGTTTAGCAGTATGGCTGGATATAACACATCATCTCCAGCTAAACTTCTAACTGAATTAATTAATGGCAAGAGTTCCCTCTCTCTTCTTTTTCCCCCTCTTCTGATCCATGTCATGCATTCAAAGTTTCAAACTGCTCTTGCAATTTGATAAAATCATGTATGACTGTAGGTACATGAAAAGCAATACCACTTTTCTTACTCATTTTAAGCAACTCCTCACAGATTTGCCTAGAACCCGCATGGAACTTATTACATTATGCTAGGTTAGCATCCTTTTGGAGGGATTGCAAAAGTATGCTGATCAACATACTATTAGTGGATTAGTGCTACATTTTCCTATTTCATCCAGTACAAGATCCAAGTTTGTGAACCTAAATGGTTTTGCAAGAAAGTCAACTTGGCATACCTAGGTTGTTGGTGTAGGTTGGGCGGCCTAGTCACCAGCCTTGGCATTTTGTGTTAGTTAATGAAATTGATTATAAATTAGTTTTGGATGTCAGTGAGTTGAAAGCTCTCATTGAATTATTGCATCTTATATGTTATCTTCTTTTATCAGACCATAAGCATCATTTTAGGCTTCTCCTTTTATTTTATTTTTTAAGTTTCACCGTTTCTGGGCTTCTTGATCTCTAGGTTCCACCCTAACGCCTAGGTGCTAGGCAACATCCAGCAGTCAATCTGCCACCTATAGTTTTGTAAAACATTGCCTAACTTCTGTGGAGCAGGAAGGTCACCTGCATAATATTGCTCTCCTCTATGTTGTGTATTAAATTCACTTTGGATCAAAGGAACATTTCTTAACAGCCTTTATTATTTTTCCACATGCCCCAGATATATCCCAAGGAAATTTACCTTAAAAAGGAACACACCACATTGATGAATACTGAGGAAACGGATAACTACTTGAACTTGTGAAAAAGTATAGCATGAAACAAAAGAAGTCAAGAAAAAGTTGACAATAAGCATATTGCTTTCTCAGCCTCTTTTTATTATATCTTTATATATTGAACAGTCAAAATGGCTTTTCCTGACTATAGAAGTATAAAAATATATCTATTTCCTAAGCCTAAATATGAGGACAAGGCTTGATGATTATGATTTTACCACATAAACAGAAACATGACGACCCATCCTTGCCATACTTGGAAAGGAGAAAGATGATTATTTAATTAAAAATACTGGGCGCTGTATAAGAAGTAAAAATAATAAAACGAGAAACCTGCAGTGGAAGAAGCAAAATGCCCAGTAGATGTTCACTTGTTGAAACCAAATTGCTACAGGAGACCAACACACACTTAGCAAACAGACATAAAAGACTGCATACAAAGACATTACAGTCATCATATTAACTAGAAATGGCAATTGTTTCTCAAACTTAAGCTCTATCTCTACCACCTAAAATCAAAAAGGACATACCAACTTAGCTGTATTAACTTCTTCATTAATGATTGTAGAATATAGTCGCCTAGGAGTTAAATATAAAAAAACAATTCCAGGTGCAATTTCCCAAAATGATTGTTAAATTAAAGGAAAAACATGTCAAAAATTCCAGCTTTAATTGATTGTTAAACTTCTTCTTTTCTTCTTCTTTCAGTCAGGATATGAACTAGAAACGAGAATTGTTTCCCAAACTTTTCTATCTCTACCATATGAAATCGAAAAGGACAAACCAACCGAGCTATATTAGAAAGAAGAAACAACAGCAAGTACTAAAACTTCTTGTTAATGAATGTAGAATAGAGTTGCCTACGGATTTTTTAAAAGAAGAAAATCAAGCCCAACTGGAATCTCCCTGAATAATTGTCAAAGTAAAGCTGCTGCTGCTTCTTCTCCTCTCAAATACGGCTAGGACAACTTACTTTGTTAATGAAAAGAGAATAGAGTTGCCTAGGGGCTAGGAGTTTAAAAATATAGACAAATCAGTCCGAAGTGTAATCTCTCTAACTGATTGTTAAATTAGAGCTTCTTCTTCTTCACTGCTCAGTACACAAGTACATTGCTGAGCTAGCTAACTACCTAACAGTCTCAACCCCATAAGAGACAAGAAAAACTGAAAAGTTCTGGACAAAAATGAAATATATCACACCAAGATAATCTGACTGTTGCATTCACTGCTTAGGAAGAATTCTATAACAAGCATATTGCTGAGCTAGTTAACTACCTAACAGACTCAACCCTGTCAGAGACTGAAAAAACTGTAAAGGTTCTGGACAAAAATGAAATGCCAGATTGCTGCTGAATGCCCAGATAGGAAGAGGTGAGGTGGCTGCATCAGGAGATGAAAGCCCTTCAGAAAGGAATCCTTTTCTTCATGGGTTACTTGGATAACCGTTAATGCAATTTTAGTTTGGCAGCAACACTGATGATTAGATTGGAGAGTTCCATGACCATCTATTTAAGCTAGAGCTATGAGTCTAAAAAGTCAATGGAAGTGATATACTGAGCTGGTTTTTGCTTAACATTTAGGATCAGATGGCTGAGTGTTGAATCTGCAATATTAAAGAGATCTACCGGGTCAAACAACAAATAAAGGAGATGCTTAAAAGTTG
This sequence comes from Elaeis oleifera, assembly GCA_000441515.1. Taxonomy (NCBI): domain Eukaryota; kingdom Viridiplantae; phylum Streptophyta; class Magnoliopsida; order Arecales; family Arecaceae; genus Elaeis; species Elaeis oleifera. Next base: position 591,739 of record KE504793.1, on the reverse strand, counting down.
CAACACTAAAGGCATCATTTAGGGCTGTACTATTTAAAGTTCCAATGCCCTTCCAAGGATATGGCCCATGATGAAGCAACAAAGCAGACTAGTACTGCCCAAAGCCTAACACAAGTATACATGCTTCAAGTATGGGAAGACAACACAACTAGTGTTTGTCCTATTAGTGAGTGACTACTGTATTTATAGAAATAACAAGCGGCCAACGGAGGCATGTAGCAATCCTTTTGAGAAGAATGATGAGTTAGCATAGGTCACCTTCGAGGGAGATCGGAGAAGGGAAACACATGTCTCATTCTCATGAAGAAACATATGCTTCAACAAAGATCAGGTGAGAATTGGAGGTAAAATACAGTATTTAACACAAAGACCTTGTACTTTGGATGACATTGGCACATTGCACTCTAATTATTATGGCTCGTCGTATTGGTGCGTACCACCCTGTATTGGGTATATTTTACCCTACCTGTGTTTAATCAATACTTGATAGAAGGGGTGTACTAAGTCTTGATACGCTGAACCCCACCCAGTACTGTACCAGCATGGTAACATTATGGGATCCGATATCAAGATCACGAACCTTGCAAATAATTATTATGGAGTAGAATTAACTACGCTCCATAGAAGAGCTCTGAATCAAAGTTGTTCCCCCGCATGGTTGAGGCTATATTGTTGGGGTCAAAATTCTCTTAGTTAAGGACAAATTTGTGCAATCGTGATTGTGGATCATGCTCTAGGAGAAAAAAGGATGTGATTTGGTGTTGAAAAGCCAAACTCTAGCCCTCATCTTATCTAGTTTAAGTTGTAGAAGTCTCTTTTCAAGTCTAGGGGGTCTCTGGTAGATAGTGATTGTTCTCAAGGTTTCAAATACTATACCGGACCTCATACCAATTTTTTGATGGAATAATACAATTCTGGATACTGACACATGGTACAGGACTGCCAACACATTACATACTGGTGTTGGAAACCTTCCTGAACAGTATGGTACCATTTGTACCGTCCCACTCTGTCAGTATTTGAAACCTTGATTGTTCTAGAGGTTTGTTTGTAAATTCTTTTTCATTCTGGTTCATTGGTGTTCAATGTTCATGATTATAAGATCATGGACTCTGTAATGATAATATGCTTTTCAAGGTTCTATTGTGTGCATGCACTTTTCTCCCAGTGGGGAGCAGTTTGTGGAAACAAAGAAAGGAAAAATTAAAATGAAGGAAGAGAATTAGGTGTGAATTTTAAAGGAAAATAAAAGAAAAGAAGAAGGAGGGAAGCCATCCTAATGAATGAGAACTCCCAAAATGGTAGAGGCCAACCGAGCTTGAGCAAAAATGAAAGTTTACTAAATGTTATTGCAGAATTTTGTGGCCAAACTAGTTGTGCTGCAAATGAGTGAAAAGGAAAGACAGGAAATTAATTTTTAAAAAATTATTCAGAATTACCATCGTTTACACTCCATACCCCACCCAGAAAAAAATTTATGAGTTGGCAAAACAATGCCATTTATAACATGTTTTAGAGTTGTCCCTACACCTGATTCTAGAAGCACCAAAAGATGAACAAGTTTTTTTTGGAATGCCTAGTATTTTTGTTCCTTTCCTCCTCCAAGAAACACATCATTAGCTTTCTATGATATCCCACTTCCACCTGCTCAAACTAAGTGAAACACCGTTTCTTCCTAACACCCCATCCATGTCCCTCAATCTCCAGCTAAAGTCCCTCAATCCCTCGATCTCCAGCCTGTATTACTAAGAGGCTAAGAGCCCTGTACTCCTTAATAAGAAAAGGGATTAATGAGAGCCTTGATAGCCTTTAAAAATGCCTAAACCTTCATTCCACTCCTTAAAAGTAAAACACTTACCTCTCTGTAACCTTAGACTCATTGAACCTACCTTCCAAAAAAAAAAAAATCAAAATTCATCCATTCAGTTGGTTATTGCTGAATCACTTTTCAACAATTACTAGATAAGTTAATGCTTTTACATCCAAGCAAGAAAGCCTAATAATTAATTATAAAATTCAACCAACCCTTTTAGGGATTCATCTAATTACAATTTCAAGCACCTGATGAGCCCTAAATGCCAGTGCTCCAAGCTTGACCAAAGCGCCATACATTTAATTCATCTATTTTGGTTGGAGGCTCTGAAAAGATTGGATGACAGATTTAACAGCTACAGAAGGGTCTGCCTCAAGACCTCTAATTTTGTTATGTTAATATTCGAAGGTTCCATAAGAACTGTTAGATGTTATGGCTTTTTGTTTGAATGATGAGGCAAGTGTATTTCATTTTATCATGGTGGAGCTCATTCTCTACCTTGGAGAAGATAAAAGAAATAAAGAATGTCATGCTCCCGTGGAGGGTCAGTGAGATGCTACATTGGAGGCTAAAGTTATGCCAAGCTCGTAAGGACCTGGCAGACATCACATAATTAACATTAAGTGGTCATTAGTCCTAAACATCAGTAACATCTAGAAATAGTTTGTCATCGACATTGAACACTCTAGTCAGAACTGATGACTTAAACCATTAACATTTTGCTTTTTGGCAGAGATATTGAAGCCCATAGTCCATAGCATAAACATATTGGCTTCATTCTTCTAGAAATCCTCAAGCCGGTAATTCTTATTCAAGCATTGCTTTGCCATTGCCTAGATCACTGTTCTAAGGCCTTCACGAAAGCCATAGGAGCAGCATTGATTTGATGTTGTCACACACACTCCCCTACGTAGATATTGCCCTTTCTCACAAACACTTCTATCATGCTTCCAAGATCATCCCTGCATTGCATATTTTATTTCACTTTCTTTATCATCTCAAATTCATTAAAGTCATCCAATTAGTATCCCACAACTTGCACATTTGACCTCAGAGAGCATCTTCTCTTGGTTCTCTTGAAATGATCTTGAGTTGAGTGGTCTATCATGGGCACCACCAATAAAGTACAAAGGTGGCTAGAAATGACTGCCAGTTTGTTCTAAAAGGAGAATGAATATCAATAATGATGGCGTTGTTTGGTTATACTCTTAGATGGCCAAAAGTCCTGTTTCCCCAAGCTTTGTAGGCACAAACAAAAAAGCTTAGCTCATTCCATAAAGTAAAGAGGTTTTGCTTAGTAGACATTTCAAGTACTTCAAACTATGAGTTCAAGTTAAAACATGAGCCAGACCAGCATGAACCCACTAGAAATAAATGGATTTGTGTTGGCTATTTCAACTCAGAGATAGGTCAACCTTAAACCGACCCATTTATAAATGTGTGGGTTCAGGTTTAACTCCTGAATGTGGTGGGTAACCTGAGTCAAACTCACTGGGAAATAACCAGCTCCCAAAGCCATGGACCGTGTTGATCTCTCTACTTTTGTTGTTGCATATTAATTAGTTCATCGTTAATTAGTTTTTGATGGTGATGTATTCTAAAGTTTATTTTTGTGCTTATGATGATAAATTGCAAGTTAGATATAATTTTTTGTTGGGATATTTGCATGCCATGTTCTGCTTTATTTTTTAGCTATATATGTAATTGATGAGTGAAAATTTTTCAAATGGGTTAGTTGGTGGGTCCAAGTTTATGCAAAATAAATGGTTCATATGGGTCTACATTTCCCAAACAAATTACAAATGGGTTAGGTATGGGTTGGAAGTTTCTTGACCCAAACCTGCTTCAACCACACTTGAACCCAATCTGAGGCAACCCATTGCCGCCCTAGTTCAAGTAGGATGTGTCTTGAATGGACAAGGTTGGTTAGTCCTTTCTCTTCTCTTAAGCATCACAACAGGAGACAAGGTTGTTTAAACCTATCATGAATTAGTCATTGACTTGACTTTTCTTAGCCTTATGTCTAGACAATTTCAAGGGTGATTACTTCATATGGTCTTTAATAAGGTTTTAAATTTCATGAGACAGGACTGTCCCGATTCTTCTATGGAACGGGATGCGCCACCGTCCTACCTCTATCTCGATACTTGGGACAGGAGGTGTCCCAAGTCGTCTCGATCGAGACATCGGGATCCTAGCAGGACGGTCATGTCCCGACACATGGGACGATACCCTATCCCGATGTCCCATGGGATATCCTACTAGGACTTGAATCCTTGGTCTTTGGCTCAAGGGTAGATGGATTGATGAGATAGAGAATCAAGCTCTCAACAAAACTCCACCTTAGGAAGATAAAGTGGACAGTTTCTTGGCACCACGTTGCACTAGAGAGTGGCAAAAGGGCTTAGGTTTTCCTGAAGTGATAAAGAAAGAATGCACACCTTATGGAAGCATATTCCAACTTGAGGAAGGCCAATTCAGCCCTTTAGCTAAGTAACTCAAGGGATTGAGCTGACTAAGTGCCTTTAAGGTGAAAGGAACATTCAAATAAGCAAGCAATTGTAGTAAAAGGAATAGGATTGGCTTGCTTACATGCCCATCTTCTCATTTGTCCTTGCTGAGGTAGGTAATCTATACGAACATCACAATGGGTCAAATAATCTCACTGGCACCTGAGAGGAAGCAGCTAATGGCCGAGTCCCTTTAATATAGTGTTATCACATTTATCAGTATATTATTATTTATCTTATCCTCTTTTGCCCTTTTGTCATATAATGTCTCATCTTAGGTTGGAGTCTTTGTCACACTCCATGCTATTGTGCCTGGTTCTCTTTATATAAGTGATCTTTTTAATGCAATATTGTGTTTTACTTACCCGTTTGTTTGCAAAAGAATTGAAAGATGCCAATGAAAATGTCGATGGTGCATTTGCCTTTTTTTTCTTTTACCTTATGGTTCACCATGCCATTTTCTTCTTCAAACATCCTCCTCTAATTTTGACTTCTATTGAAATGATGGAGATGATATAGCTAGAAAAATTTAATAGCCATAATGACAACTTGCAACACTATCTTCAAAGACTCATAGCTTGTCTAAGTTGGCTAAGCAAGATGAATGTCATTAAGAGTGTCACTTACTTGTGCATTAGCTCAAAGTCTTCATATGGGGATAAAGGGAGAAAGGTGGATCAATGGAAATTAAATAATGGCCATAAGTGAAGTGTTTGAAGGGAATTATGCACTAAAAATGTAGTTATATACATTGCATGTGCATTGGAATGACTAAGAGAGTTTATATTTAACAATTTTGCGGCTGCATTTGGGGCCCAATTATAACGCCAGCAGCATCCAGTCACTAAGTACCCCATTTTACTTCTCTTTTCACTTCCCTTCTCTCCTCTTATAGAAGGATCTAGTATTTTAAGACCTAGCAGGTCAATCAAGTCAACCCATCCAGCTTATCAACTAGTTGATCAAGCCCTAGTGGATTGAACCATTGAACCGCTTGACTACACCAGCTGAACTGATTTCCCTAACTTAGTTCATTGGTTGTACGAGAAATAAACTAACTGCATTGAAAAGGGAGGTAACTGCACATTACAACTCATTCTCTCCACTTCTCCCATTCATGCCTTATCTCTTGGGTAGAGCATTTCCTCCACTTTATGTTTACTATCATAGTACACTGACAACCCGAGCATTCTCTCCTCCCTACCAGAGTTTGAAGGGCAGGCTTCTTCATTATTCAAAGGCCCTGAGCTTCTCCTCTCCATACAATTGGTGCCAAAACTGAGTGGAGAGGACAAGGTGGTGATGGGTGACAAGGTGGTGATGGGTGATTGCTAGGGCTTTAGCTTCTCTCCTCACATCAAGGTTTGAAAGGGTCATTGGTTAGTGGCCACCAGTGCTTGAGATACTTCTCCATAATTAATTATCCATATACATTGCTAGTATGTTCCCTTTTTCTCCTCTTTGGACCTAACAACCAGTATTAAGATAAGCTACCAATTGGTGACATGAAAGTTTAGCCGCCAACTACTGGCAACCTACATTATCCCGACTCGCAACAAAAATTCTACACTTCAAAACTATTTAAGTTTAAGCAAAGATCATACTTTTAACCCATAACATGATTTCTTTCTAAGTCTTGTATCACAATTAAATTCATGATAACAAAAGTTTCTTGATTCATTGTTTTGTACTTTTTTAGGCATTTTCAATCTATTTCTTGGTTCTTTACATCACGAGTTGAGATTTGAATTCTAATAATGTATGACAAAGAGCTATTTAAATTTTATGTTAGAGGTATTTCCCCAAGGGTACATGGGAACCTCGTCTCCATCGCAGCCGTTGACAGCTGTCCTGCTCCTAAGTCTCCACACCACCTCCTCTTCCTTTTCTCTTCCTTTCTGCCTCCCTTCCAGTATAGTGAAGACCAACATCAAGAAGGTAGACCACAAACTCTCCCCTCCTCTCCATTGATGCTATGGGGACAACCACTTAATGCTCTATTCCCTCCTCTTGCATTGGCACCATATCCATCACCACCTAGTGATTTCATCATTGCTGCCTTCCATGCCAACACCACCTCCTATTCCCCTTCCCCTCATGTGAATCATGATTAATTGATTGATATCCTAGATAAGGCAGGTCATACTGATTCAATTCCAAGCCTGGATGAGAAGGATCATGCTGGGCTTAAGCTTAGATGATTAAGACCCAAGGCCAAAATGGATCGGGTTCAGGCCAAGGTCTAGGTCCTTGATACCGTGGTTGCAGCTAAAGGCCTGTTTGGATATCTAGGATTTTCAATCTAGAATAAAATCATGATATGATAGAGGATTTAATCCTATAAGATTATACAAAAATCCTATTGGCAAAAAAAACCTCATGTAAATGATCCACCCTATGTTTGGATGTGTATTTTGCATGGTAGTTTGCATGATATATGTTTGGATATGCAGCATAGGTAAAAGAGCCATTGCTTTTGTTGAGTCTCTGCCCATTAGTTCGTATTAAAATTGATTTATCATATGGGCCAATATAAAAGCAGTGACAAGGATATACTATCTTCAAGAGACAATAGTATGAATTTCTTGGCAACTTAAAGCCCAAAGCAGAAGACACATGAAACATCTTAAAAGTGTAGGGCCTAGGAATAAAGCCAGTCATGGAATGCTGTACCGTGCCGAACTGGCCAGTACATCCCGTACCGAGCCGGACCGGCGGGGAACCAGCACGGTTGACTGGTTCAAACGGTATACCGACGGAGGAAGGGAAAGAGAGGAAAAGTGAGAGAGAGAGAGGAGGAGAGGGAGGCAGGAGCCGCTGGAGGTCGGCAATGGCCCGCTACAGCCACCGAAGGGCTGCAAAAGCATCTGCGGCTCATCGGTTCGCCCGATAGGGCTTTGAAACGAGCGAGAAAGAAGAGAGAGGAGGGAGATCATCGGATATGGTCGCGGATGGCATCGCGGTCGCAGATGCGGGCTTCATCGAGGCCGGGGAGGGGGGCGGCAGAAGCGGCGCGGGCGGCGTCACAGTCGCGGACTCCTTTTTTAAAACAAAGATCAACAGTGAAGCCGGCAAACCATTTGCCGGCTTCACTATTAAAAATTTTTTAAAAATTAAAATCAATGAAGCCGGCAAACCATTTGTCGGCTTCACTTAAGTTTCGATTTTTTAAAAAAATTGTGAACAAGGGCGTCGCCCCTGTTTCACGCCCGCAGCACCACGTGCATGGACTGCGTCGTCCGGTGGCCCGACGAAGGCCATCCGACGGCCCCACCCCCTCCCTCTCCCTCCTTTTCTTCTTCCTCCCTCTCTATTTCTCTCTATTTCTCTCTTTTTCTTCTCCCGATTCGGCTCCAGTGCCTTCGTCGATTTGCTGTCGGTTCGGTACGGTACGAAACGATACCGAACCGTACAGCCAGCCGACCAAAACGGCCGTCGGTACTGAAACGGCGAACCTTGAAGCCAGTAGTATAATGCATCTATAGGCACACTATAAAAATTCAGAAAGGATTAGCAAGACAACTAAGCAGCAGATTGTGATGGGTTGTAGAATAGATGATGCAGCTATACAACCATGGCGAAAAGCTAATCTCCAAAAGAAAAACCTATTTCTGCCAAATGGTGAGTATATACCAAATCACCCATAGAAAAGTCAAAAACTAAACAATTATAGTTGCTAATGCGAACCCCAGTAGAATCTTTATTATAAGATCATCCTTTGGGGTGACAAATAATTATGGTAGGGAAAACAGTATTAGAGATTTGAGAAATACAAGCAGTAACACCTTAACCTAAAACAGTGCTAGATGAGAGTGAGGAGAGCCACATGTTAATGTCTTGGAGCCAAGAGGAATGACATAGGTTAATGTTTACCATCTTCACTTTGGCATAAAATCAAACAGTTGATGAGCAAAGTTTATAGGAGATCTAACATGCAAAGAAGAGAATGGAGGGTCTCCTAGGTCTGAAACGGGATGTCGAATCGTCGGCTTTAGGGGTTGCATTGGCTGGAGTTGCTGCGGCGGCGATGGAGCCAGAAAGGCCACCAAAGGCAAGTACAACAGGAGAGTACAATGGCGGCGGCGACAGCGACAACGGCAGTGGTGACGGTGAGGATTAGGGTAGCAAGATATGGACAGCATGGGAGGAGGCAGCAAGAGAGCGGAGGAGTGAGAGGAGGGAGAGGGTGCGCATGAGGTGGGTGATAGAAGGAACGACGGGAAAGGAGAAGAGAAGGTGATGTTTCGATGAGGGAGCCCGACGATCTCAGGAAAAACAAGACCCGTGGAGATGATTATTTTTTTCTAATGGGATTAGCCGCTTCCAATAGATTTTTAATCCCATGATTAATCTAGCCAAATAGTAGTTAGGATATAAAATAGGATTTTTATCTCCAGGATTGTCAAATCTTATAGGATTTGGGCCAATCCTATCCTTCCAAACAGGCCCTAAGTTGAAACAAGCCCAACTTATTGGATGCGTAGGTCTACGGTCTATCTAAAGGCCATATTATAAACAATATCACTAAGTCAATAATACCTCCGATACTTTATTATGCAAATGTAATCTCTCTATATACTTAACTTTCAAAGTTTCAATAACTGCTATATTTGGCATTCTATTCAATTTCTAGTATCAAAATGCATCATTTGACCATCAATCTATCATAACTTCTTCAGCTTTACTGCAAAGAAAATCTAATCTAGTGTTGTAATGTTGTGAGTAAAGATTTTCAACTTTCTTATGTTGCTTTTCTAGTGGATTCTTTAATGATCATATTTTTCATAATATATTTGTTAAGGTTTCCTACATTGGTACTAGGCATTGTACTAGTAACTTATTGGTATCCCCAATATGGTACACCCCTTGTATCGATATGGGGTATGCAACTGGAGGTGAGACAATAGATGTATCATGTATTGATATAGTATGTATCAAACCTAGGTACACAGTAATACAGATCAATATGACGAACCATGATATTTGGTATGATATGAAACAGAAAATGGGAGAGAATCGATCTATCTTATTCCATGATTTTGAATCCTATATATAGGAGTGTACAGAAATAAGATTTTCCTAAAGAGAGAGTCTTATAAGAAAAATACAATAAGGGATTGTACTCCTATATATAGGAGTGTACAGAAATAGGATTTCCTAAAAAGAAAAGTTTTATAAGAAAAATACAATAATGGAAGAACTATAAACATAAAGAAATAATAGAGAATAACATATGTTAAATGACATATGTTAAATATGCTCTCTAACACTCTCCCTCAAGCTGAGGAGCATAGATATCCAACATTCTCAGCTTGCCATGCAACATAGAGAACCTGCTACCTCCTCAAGGATTAGTCAACATATCAGCCACCTGATCTTCAGAATGAGTGTATGGAGTACATACTTGTTTGCTTGTGACTTGATTTCTGATGAAGTGACAATCAACCTCTATGTGTTTTGTCCTTTCATAAAATACTGGATTGTTAGCAATGAAAATAACTACTTGATTATCATAATACATAGGAATGGGTTTATCATGCTGAAACCCAAACTCCGTTATCAAGGAATGCATCCAGATTAACTTGCAAGCAGTATGAGCCATAGCTCGATGCTCTGCTTCTGCACTAGATCTAGCCACCACATCTTGTTTCTTACTTCTCCAAGTCACAAGATTTTCTCCAATAAATGTACAATAACTAGAAGTTGATCGTCTGTCTATCTTCGAACCAGCATAATCAGCATCAGAATAACCAACTATATTAGTATGGTTATTCTTTTGTAAACAGTCCAAGTCCGAGAGCTTTCTTAATATACTTAAGAATGCCAAATGCAGCCTCTCAATGGCACTTCTTGGGCTTGTCCATAAACTGACCGACAACACAACTGCAAATAAAATATCAAGTCGGATAATTGTTAAGTAAATAAGCTTACCAACCAGTCTCCTGTACGCAATCTTGTCTGATAGTTCTTCAGAATCCTCCTTCCAGAGCACTACTATTTGGTCTAGAGCAAGATTTTAAATATCGGTACTACATCCCATGCCGATTGCCGGCCGATGTACCAACAATAAAAAATCAAAAAAAATCCACCCCAACAGCCCAAAAAAATGAAAAAAATCAAACTATACCAATATCGTACCGTACCGTACCAATATTGTACCATGCCGTACCGTGCGGTTCAGGCCCGTACCGCACCGAACTGATCGGTACGATCTGATTCAGGCCATTTATCGAAAAATCAGTCTGAATCATGTCGGTTCTCCATCGGTATGGTACGGTATGGGGTATACTAGTCGGTTCAGACCAGTACAGAATATCATGGTCTAGAGAAACATTTGCTGGTTGAGCACCAAGCATGCCCGTCTCTTGTAGTAGATTAAGAGCAAACTTTCTCCGAGAAAGTACGAGTCCTTGACAATTTCGAGCCACCTCTATTCCAAAGAAGTACTTGAACCGACCCAAATCTTTAGTAGCAAAATATTACTTCAAGTGCCTTTTAGTTGCTTCTATGCCAGCTTGGTCATTGCCTGCGATAATAATGTTATCCACATAGACAACTAAGATGATCACTCCAATGGAGGAGTGTATAATAAACACCGAATGATCCACATGAGTTCTGATAAAGCCAAATTGACAAACAATCTGACTTAACTTCTGAAACCAAATCCTCAAATTCTGTTTCAACCCATATATTGCTTTCCTCAGGCGACATACTCTAGAGCTCTCCCCCTGAGCAACAAACCCCGAAGGTTGCTCCATATACACCACCTCTTCAAGATCGCCGTAGAGGAAGATATTTTCACATCAAATTGATATAGTGGCCAATCCATGTTGACAACAATAGAAATCAAAATTCGGATAGAGCTGAGACGTGCTACAAGAGAGAATGTCTCAAAATAATCAATACCATGTCTGAGAATATCCTTTTGCAATCAATTATGCCTTAAGCCTTTCAATGGTACCATCGGACAGATACTTGATGGAGAAAATCCAACGACATCCAACAAATGCCTCTGCTCTCTAAGATAGACATTTTCTCTTGCATTGCGTATCGCCAACTAGGGTGAGATAGTGCCTCCTCTACATTCCTAGGAATATAAATAGAAGAAAGGGCCAAGGAAGACTGTCGAAGTGCAGGACTAAGGTGATCCAAAGAACACAAAAAGCAATAGAATGTTGAGTAGAAGAACGTTTACCTTCCGTATGGCAATGGAAAGATGTAAATCTGATGCAGATGGTGAAGATATTGGACTGCTTTTCGAGGACAAAGATGGTGGTAGCGAAAGTGCTAGGATCTAAGTCCATGGATGTCGAGTATACACCTTCAGAGGTGGTGGAGAAATAGCAACAGACATAACTGTAGGCTCTTTGGAAGTGGAAGAAAACACCGGAGCAGAGATAGCTGTTGATGGAACTAGTAACTCACTAGACAAAGATTCTCCTACAGATGAAAAGGCTGCTCCTTAAAGAATGTGACATCAGCACTGATAAATATCTTGTGACTCACAGGATCAAAGCATCAGTACCCCATCTAGTTTTGGCATAACCAAGGAAATACATTTGATGGCTCAGGGAGATAGTTTGTCCAAGCCCAGTTGAATATCATGGACAAAAACTACATCCAAATGTACGAGGCAAAGAAATAATTGGCGATGTGGATATAGAAATTGGATGGGAATTTTATCTTGGAGTACTGAAGATGGTAAAGAAATAAGAAAGTAAGTAGTCAAAACAACATCTCCCCAATATGTTTTACGTACATGCATATGAAAAAGAATGGTGCGAGCAATGTCAAGAAGATGACGATTTTTGCACTTAGCTATCCCATTTTGTTGAGAAATGTACGCACAAGAAGTTTGGTGTTGAATCCCATTTGAGGTACAAAATGCATTTAACTCTTGTTGGACAAACTCAAGAGCATTGTCAATGCGAATAGAACAAATATCAGTAGAAAACAGCATCTTTATTCTTATGAAAATTTTTGAAGACAGACAAAACCTTAGACTGTTCCTTTAACAGAAATACCCAGGTGGTACGACAAAAATCATCAATAAAGATCATAAAATATCTATGACCAATACAACTCTTAACTCTAGAAGGATCCTAAATATCAGAGTGAACCAACTCAAATAATCTTATACTAGTTTTAATGACTTTCCTTGAAAATATTGACCTATGGTGTTTTCCAAGCTAACAAGCCTCATAATTGGACAAGATTGACGGCTGACTAAGAGGGACAATTTAACACAATTTTTGGAGAGATGGATGCCCAAGCCGATAATGCTATTGCTGAGAACTCACCATAGATGAAAGAGCTCTCGATCTTGGAACATCCAAATAATACAGGCCATCAGCACTTTCATGGCCCCTACCAATCTTCTTCCTCGTCAAGAGATCCTGAAAAACACAATAAGAAGGATAGAAGATGACTGAACAGTTTAAAGACTTTATAAGAGAATTGACTGACAAAAGATTTGATTAAATTTAGGCACATAAAGAACTGAGGAAAGTGATAAAAGAAAATGAGTGATACAGAACCATAACCAGATACTGACGATTGTCTGCCATCAGTTAGAAAGACAGGAAGGTTATTTTTGAATAGAAATAAAGAGAACAATCTAGAGTCACCTGACATATGTGATGTAGCACCGAGTCAAAGACCCAAAAGGAAGGCGCAGATTCAGTGGCAGACAAGAGAGCAGTGCTACATGAGACAAGGGATGCTATGGAAAGAGTCGAGGAAAAAGAAGTAGAAGACAGTTGAGTCACTTGACGAACTAATTGGTCCAAATCCGCCCGAGAAATAATCAAAGTATTAGAAGCGACTTTAATGGGTGCAATAGTAGTCTCAGCTCCCCCTGACTCTAAAGCAATAACTTGGTTAGCCCAATCAGGCTTACCATGCTTCTTCCAGCACTTCTCCACGTGATTAGTGCGGCCGCAGTAAGTACATTTTTGTTCACTAGAACCAGTCCCACAATCACATTTTCTCCCTTGGCCACGTCCACGATCGCGGTCGGACGAGGAATTGCGATCATGACTACCAGCAATAAGTGCCGAAGGCTCAATAGAAACAGTTTCAGATTTTGAAAGTGGAGCAGGAACTCACTAAAGATGAGAAAAACTAGAATACAGGGAAGGCAAGGAGTCACCACCAAGAATCTAATCACGGATAGGAGCATACTCAGGAGGAAGGACAGTCAAAAATTGAACCATTTGGAACTCCTTACGTTGCTGCTTCATTACACTTACATCTGTAGTTAATGGCTGATAGATATTGAGCTCATCCCAGAGCCCTTTGAATTTGGCATAGAAGTCGGCTAAGGATCCACCATATAGCATAGGGAAATAGTTGCTGAGACAACTCAAATACTCTAGATAAATTTTTGGCATGAGAATACATCTCCTTAAGAGCATCCCAAATTTTTTAGCAGTATTTAGAAACACCACATTAGCACTAACATCTGACTCCATATGTTCAACAACCAAGTATAAACACATGAGTCCTTCTTGAGCCAATCTTTATACTTCACATCATTAGAAGGAACTGGATCATCAATCAGAATGTGGAGCTTGCCATATGTACCAACAAACTTCTTGAATGCTCGAGCCCATACAAGATAGTTTTTACCATTAAGTTTAATAGTAGTAAGACCTTGCAGATATGAGGGAGACATAGATCCAACAGTTGAAAGCATCGTTGGAATAGTATTAGCCATCAAATTAGTATGAAGGCAGGCAGTCAATGTGGTAAATTCGGTAGACCAAAATCACCACATATAGACAAGCACAGAAGGTACTTAAACTGATAGCAAGCCACAGAACATATTTATGCGGCGAGCTGCAAATCCGATCCCAGTAGATCGGGAAAGAAGAAAGAAGCAACGCCTCCCCTTAAAGTCACTTAGTAGAGGAAGTCCCTCTATCTAGATCAGCACAAAAAGGAGAAGAACGAGAAAGGAGAGGAAAGAGAGAGGAGAGGCTGATGTACGAGTAGAGAAGATGATAGGAGAAGAGATGCTAGTAGATCTTACCTAGAAAACCCTAAGCTCTGATGCCATGAAACAGAAAATAAGAGAGAATCGATCTATCTTATCCATGATTTTGTACTCCTATATATATATAGGAGTGTACGGAAATAGAATTTTCCTAAAGAGGAAAAGTCTTATAAGAAAAAATACAATAATGGATTGTACTCCTATATATAGGAGTGTACAGAAATAAGATTTTCCTAAAGAAGAAAAGTCTTATAAGAAAAAATACAATAAGAAAAAAA
>KE504793.1:546358-577121 GCA_000441515.1 Elaeis oleifera | reverse complement strand
AATGGATTGTACTCCTATATATAGGAGTGTACAGAATAAGATTTTCCTAAAGAAGAAAAGTCTTATAAGAAAAATACAATAAGAAAAAAATATAATAATGAAAAAACTATAAACATAAAGAATAATAGGGAATAACATATGTCAAATGACATATGTTAAATATGCTCTCTAATAGATACTATTAAATCTTTGTAAATCTAGTCCAGTTTATTATATTTGTTATTTTTTAAAAAAATGTGTTAGATTTAACTCAACTTTTTACTGATCATGTTTTTCATAATATATCTGTTGTATCAAACCTCGATATTATATAGGTATCTTATTATATGGTATGGTATACTCGGCACTCAGCCACACGGATCGGTATGATCAACCATGATATTTGTTATGATACTACAAGATGTTTGCAAAACTCTAGACCAATTTGTTATATTGGTTATTTTAAAAATGCATTGGATCTAATTTAACTTTCCAGCGATCATATTTTCATAATATATATGTTCTGACTTGATGTTTACAAATTCTAGATCAATTTAACACATTGATTATTTTTTGTGTTGCATCCAATTTGTATTTAGACCATGTTTGAGGTGGAGTTCATGCAGCTACATATGTGTCCACATATGCTGATGTGGCCTACTGATTGCACCACAACAGGGTTAGACTGCATATAGAGTTATCAAGCATATATAGGCACCCAAGCACATACAGATTGTGATTGCAATAGATGATAACTCATTACTTTCTGAAAATTAGTACACCTTAAATTCGAATATAATTCATTGGAAATATTAGTACTTATTTGTTTTGGTTAACATGCCATGCTACACTAACATAGATTCTCATATGAGCATAAAATCATTCTTAAAATTTTGTTTTCTAATTTTTTTATTTATTTCAGATGCCAAAGACATTGTTACCTAAATTTAGGAATTACATCTGTTTCAGATATTTATAAATATCAAAAGCATTAGTCCTTGCATAAGCACTTGTATAATGAATATGCTCTATCAGTACCTCTACCACCATATATTGGGCCCCTTTTTAAAGCCTTGTATTTAGTCTTTACTCCATGTTATCTTGTAAGCATGATCCTTCATGTATTCAAATGGAAATTCATGGCATAGGAATAAAGAATCACCCTTGAGAGATGTATAGTAACGTGAAAAGTCATCATCTTACTATATAAATGTTACACAAATCATTGGATTATCATCATATTATTTTTCTCTTCTTTTCTTCTTTTTCAATATTTTTAGATTTTTTTGTTTTTTGCTACTTATGGATATTTATATTTTATTTACAACAACATGGGTCAATGAAATCAATCCGTGGTTGAACCATGGTTGAGCCATTGACTTGTGACCTGGATAATAAAATGGGTCCAGCTCAATGGTTTTAAAGCAATGGAAGGATCTTTTCATTCTCGCTCCCAATTTATCTACTTGCTAATAGAAATATAGAGTAAAGGTACTCAAGAACAACTAATCAGTCCAAGTGTTTCATTCACTTTTCACTTCAAAGGGATGAATTCAATCCTCACTTTCTTTTCATCTGATAAATAACTTTTATTAAATAAGTCTACATCAAAGAACACTAGGAGGAAGAGAAGGAGAGGTAACGAAAATAAAACCTTTAGTAAATTAGCATTTAAATATGGCTAATTTAACTCTTTTAATTGATAAGCCATACTAGAAAATGAGCAAGAAACCATAAAAAGTATGATTCCTTTCACAATGACAATAAAAATATAGAGTTGGATAATGCACTAAATGTGAAATCTTCGATCAAGGATTTAACAACTCAAAAACAATAACAGGTTATCCGAATTGGAAATTCACATTGTCAGTTATGATTTACATTAAAAATGCATAGAATCATAAATTATATATTCTAGAAATTTTAGCCTATGCATCAAGCAGGTTCGAATATAGACAGCTTTAACTACAAGATATGTTCTTTTGCTATGATTTAAGCATCAAAACCTAAATTCTGATGTGTACATGTTCTAAAACACTTAAATCAAGATCAATTGTGTGGATCTAAATTAATGAGCCCCATCATGTAATTTAACATGCTATGAGAATTGGTGTTCTATATTTTTTAACCCACTTGATGCATTGGTAGGAGACAACCAAACAAACTATTTTTGCTTTCTTGGCAGTTTAGTGATAAAAATTACGAATAACACCACATATTTCCAATTTTGGTGGCCTAGTAATTATTTCAAATGGTTAAATTTCTTACCAAATATTTAAAATATATTTTGTAGTCTAACTCATGTTTTTGCATGTTAGTCAAATATTCTATGCCTAGGAACCATGGATTATATTTCATTGTCTAACAAGTGGTGATATATGAAACAATGTCTCAAAAGAATATACTTTCCCTAAGTTTGTGAATTAACACAAACAGCTGGGACTGAACCAGAAACTACAAAATATATCATTCATAATTAGATCAAGTGATCAATTGAAGAAACAAAACTCATCCATCATGCATGCATGTGTGATTTTGGTTTCCTTACCCTTTCGAGAAGAAATTGATCTTCATAGGGTAGTCTTGTGTTAGTGTTACATCTTCCACTAACTATTTCTAAAAGAAGAACACCAAAACTATAAACGTCTGACTTTCTTGTCACTTGACCCCGAACTGCATATTCTGGTGCAAGATACCCTCTACAGAAACAAGTAAAACTGAAGGTTAGAAAAGGAAAGGAAGTCGATACAGCTTTAAAAAATTGTTTACATATTATCTGTCATGGTTTGAAGTGCATTTCTTAATCAAGTTTTTTTATGTTATTAAATCCTGACATTTTTTCTTCAAAAAAGAAAGAAATCCTAAGGTAATGTTACATTACAAAAACACAGGATATTGAATGGAATAGTAAGACTCTGATGAGTGAGAGAATAAGCATAAAACTCACATTGTTCCTGCAACTCTAGTGCTGACATGGGTTGTATTTGCAGGCAGCAACTTTGCCAAACCAAATCTGAAATTTTGGCAGTGAGATCCTTATCAAGAAGAATATTACTTGCTTTAATATCCCGATGAACAATGTGAGGCTGGACTTCCTCATGAAGAAATGCAAGTCCGCGAGCGATGCCAATGCAGATTTTAACTCGTGCTCTCCAGTCAAACTGAATGTTACTGTGGGCAGAACCTGACAGTAGGCAATAACTCAGCATATTTTCAAATGCTAAATTATGGGAAGGAACTGACACAGCAAAAGGAATATTATTGTATAAACACTCAAAATAGGTAGAGTAACATTAATTAGGGAGCTACAACTTACCAAGAAGGGTTTGAGCAAGGCTATTGTTCTCAAGATAATTGTAAACAATTATTCTGTGAGTTCCTTCAACACAGCAACCATACAACCTAACAAGATTCTCATGCAAGATACCAGAGATCACAGTAAGCTCAGTCAAAAACTCCCGCACTCCTTGCCTTGACTCAGAGGAGAGAACCTTTATGGCAACAGTAGTCCCATCTTTGAGCCTTCCCTACATCAATCAACTCACAGACAGACAATCACTAAAAATTCTAACCATTATCAAAACTGATTGAGTATAAAAATATATGCAGGTTACCCTGTAGACAGAGCCAAAACCTCCCTCACCAACTTTGTTAGCAGTACTAAAATCTCCAGTAGCACTTCTCAATTCGTTATAAGAGTAGAATGTTACATTTTCAATGCCAGGAATATCTAGAATCAGAATAAATATTATCAGTTGTTTATGTGAAGAGTAAGATGCATATTCAACAGTCATGTACAATGGGAAGGTGAATAATGCATCATTTTCATAAGATGACATAAACAAGATTGTAAGTTGATTCATATGGCACTCAGAAATGATGCAATTACTTACCTTCATCGCCTCTATGAGTTTCTTGCTGTGAAGTCCTTTTCCTTCTGAATATGAAAGAGAAACAACTCATTACTGACTAAACACTGACTTCCCTGTTTATGTTGAAAGTTGACTTATTTGAACAAAAGTTACCCTGCACAAGTTGAATACATGACTGAGGAATAGATACCATCATGTACGGAAGAAAACAATAAAATGGAATTATTCAAATTCAATTAGATGGTAGATTTAAAAGGAATCATGTAAAAGAACCAAATTTCACGGGTTTTTTTGAGTGAATTTCAAGTAATTCATTGCTGGATCAGTTTCTTTATTAAGCAAAGTAATTTGTGAAGTATCCATGGCTATATGATATGTTCCACTACATTCTCTTAGTGGGTTCAGTATTTACATTATCTTAAATTCAACTGTGATTTGCCTATATTTCTAACAGTAATTAGGAGATGCATAGGCCATAAAAGTGAGGCACTGTATCCTATCTAATCTATTCACTTACTCATATCAGTACTAGATAAAGAAATTCTTCCTGTGGTGAGTGCTCTACAGATGAATTGACAATTAAACAGCTTCCATGTGACTATTTGAAATTAACTTCATTAATCCTCCTTCACTATCCAATCCTGTTATGGGCAAAATTGAAGTCATTGTCATCTTTTCAAATCCTTTTTCAGAAGTTCCATCCATGTTATTTTAGGACTTCCCTTTTTCAGCTCAGCATTTTGACAAGAATTCAAGTCTCCCTGATTATTGTGGCCCTTTTTGTACATTCTTCTTCTTTTTTGCCTTCTTTAGATGAAAGATGGAGAGTCTCATCATCAAATTACTAAAAGCATAAAACAACAATAAAAAGTACAAGGTGACCTGTTTCCAGGTCCAGAAAGCATTAAAGATACCAAGAGATGGGAGAAAGGTAGTAGGGAACATAGAGAAGTGGGACCAAAGAGATGAATTCTGCTAAATTGCAATCATGTCCTATCTGGGCAAGGGCTTCAGAACCGAAATCCACAAACAGATGAAAACCGTATTCTTTGCCAAATTTCTTCTTCCAACTTCCTGTTTGATGAGAAAATCCTGGTAAGTTGTAATCATTTCAAGCCACTCACTTCAACACCAATCCACTTCATCAGTTCCCAAGAGAGGAATTATATATCTGACCAGCAGTTGTGACAACGCCCAACAAGTCACTGCAGGATTTCTTATTCTGATTTTTGATCGCTCAAAAGCCTCCTGCAACAACTATTAGGCAAATCCATGTTCATTTTACTTATCCATATATCTTACTAAGTTCTCTTCGACTTGTTCCAAATCTTTAAGCAGTTCTTGTGCTTTCTCTTTTCTGTTCACTCATCGTCCTATTCTTCCAACAAGCCAATGACCAATTCGGTGCAGTACGAGGACATATCATGCCATTTAGGGTGTAACAAAATAGGGGAGATGGAGATAAAGATAAAGGGAGAGAGAGAAAGGAGAGAGGGGAGAGAGATAGAGAGTCAGAGAGGGAGGAGGGAGAGAGAGGGAGGAAGGGAGGGGGGACAGAGAGGCCAAGAGAGAGGGCTCGAAAGGCCTCATTGTCGTTTGTGGGGGGTGGGGGGGGGCGGCCTCAGAGTTAGGACTAAGAGAGAGAGGGATGGGGGAGGATGCTTACCAATGATGCTCTTGGTGGAAGGGGAGGACGAAAGTTGAGCAAGAGCATGCTCCAAGTGGTCGCAAGCATCGACCAGAGGGTGCTACAATTACGAGTAGCGGGAAGGGAGGTTGTTGAAACATCACGATCCGAAGGGCGGGGAGGCTTTTTAGCAATCTGGGGGAAGGTTAATCAAACCAAGCTTGGTGCACCGGGGGAGGGGGTGTTAATCGATCAAGCTGGTTCAACCTACTTACCAAGCTGATAGGGTGAACAGTCCCGATTCCCTGTCAGTTCAATCCAGTATGCTCCAAACCATGCAGTTTGAGGTGGTATGGCAAATCATGCTCCCAACTATAACCATACATCTAGTAAAGAAACTCTGACCTCAGCCAAGCTCATCGTGTGTTCGGATCTTCCTTATTGCCTAAAAATTTGAACATGACATCAATTAAATAAGAAGAACAAGAGAAAGAAGAAGAAGAAGAAGAATGTCAGAGCTTGGTTGCCAAAAGAAGAATAAAAAATTCTACAATTTCAATTTTACGATTTTTTCATAAATCAGTTTTCTTTCCAAGAAAATTTGATCAATAAGCACAATCCACAATAAACACCAGCCATACATCAAAATTATAGAACCACAATGACATAGGAGACACCTACCAATCTTTCCTTCTCTTGAATGTGGAATCTTGAACTTGCTGCTTGTTTAGAAATTGGGTTGATGATTGTAAAGTAAACTTATGTTCATCATGGAGACACCATGAGGTTCATTAAGTAACATGGAGTAAGGCAACTAGTGAAAGCCAACAAGTAGTGTCCACTTCAAGGTTCAAAGATACATATGAAAGACTGATCATGGTTTTCAGCAAAACTTATCAACAAGACATTTGATTAGTCCACCAGAATGACATTGGAGACACTTATTAGTCTTTCACTTCTCTTGCTTGTTAAGGGTCAATGACATTATATGGACCAGCAATTGAATGTGGAATCTTGAACTTTCCTCACTGCTCCTTTAAAAATTTGAGTTGAAGATCGCAAAGCAAAGTTATGATTGTCATGGAAACATGTTGAGGTTCATGGGCAACATGGAGTATGGCAACAAGTGAAGCCAAGATGTAGTGTCTACTTCAAAGTTCAAAGACCATATGAAAGATTGACCATGGCTTCCAGCAAAACTTATCAAGGAGCCCTTTAATTTGCCGAAGGACTTCTGGTTTATGATAAAGACATTTGACAAGAGAGCAATTTGATAATAGGATGCCATGATTATATGGTCAAGCTGCTCTAGCAAAGCTTATTGGGGGAGCCTGGGATAGGTCAGAAGAGTTCCAATCTCAATGATGTTGACCTATTAGATGAATTATATTCTAAAGCTTTGTTGTTAGGAAATGGCTATGATTTGCATATCATTCATGAGTTACTACATCTTCGTGTAAAAATGAAACCTCCTTTGTTTTTCTCTTGTATCCACAATTATCCCGATAGCAATGTAGGGCAATCAAATCTTTCATTAACATGTATTTGTCATGCTCCAGTTTCAAAGTACACAAGTAGCAGCAAAATTCAAATTCCTAATTTTCTAATTTTATTCTGCAGAAGACAGGAAAAATTATAATATTGGACATGTCCAGAGATTCATATCGCCATCTTGTCTTCATCAATGGCTTGATGGAGTCTCACCATCAACAGGGTGATTGGGCCGACAATTATCCAGTCCCTAGGATTAAGACATAGAATATCCAATAAATTCTGCTTAAGGGAACAAAGAAACAATAAAACATCCCTGCATGCACCTTAAGAACTAGCCAAAACCTGGAAAGAAATGTGATCCAGATAATCAGTCCGCTCCACTACCCTCAATAGATTTTCCTTAATGAGAAATGCCAAAAACTATCATGCCTTCTTTGAGGAGGAGACATAATAAAAGACATCATGACCCTTCAAGTAGCTTTCAAAATCTATAGCTAAAGAATTATAGGGCATGTGAATTGGAGCAGCTGGCTAATAAGCACGTATGTCCTAAATTAGCGTGGATGCATTGACTCTGAAACTAGTACACCTCTTATGCATAGCCAATTAATAGGTAATGACTCTGCCATTCATTCCAGGTCTCACAGCACCCTCTTCCTTTATTTAAATTAAAAAGTACACAAACAGATTTATCCCTTAATGCAGGGCACAAATTGTCAATCTTTCTGATATATTATTCCCTAAATATTGTTTTAGAAGGCTCCACGTTACAAATAAGATTTCCTTAGTGGATTTACCCTCTCCTAATTTCCATTTCCAGCTTGCACAATTTCAACATGCCATCATATACTATGCTTTCTCATCATTACCAAACACTTGGAAGAAAAAATAAGAACATCAATGATTCCTTACATGTTATGATCAAACACAAGTTAGATGCCCACAAGAAGGATTACTTCTCAAAGGCAGTAGCAAACTTGATGAACTAAAGAATGTTATATTATCTAATTTCAAAGTTTCAGACAGTTTTGACTAAATGAGGATCAGGAATAGCCAGAGTGGTTCTTTTAGAGGTGACAAATTGGGAAAGAGGGATAAATGTAGAAGATTTAAAAAAAAAAAAAGGAAATTGGATCTTTTCAGATCATGGTTGTGGAGACCAGGTCCTCATGATGTTTGTGCGTTGTCAATAGTGATCGAAGGGTCAACATTACAGTAACATCAATAAAAGGTTGGAAGTATGACTAAAGTTCTTTTGACTTTTGAGGATTTTAAAAGAAGGGCCGTAAAGTTCAAATAAAACATGTTTTAGTGTAGTGAGCTTCAGTTGGCTACAGACTACCTATGCTCTCTAGTCTAGAATTTAATCCAAAAATAAGGTTTGTAATTGTGTAGGGATGGGAGGATGAGGTGTCAATGCCAATAATTTGAATGCATTTACACCATACAGAATGCAAGAAATCAATTGCATCATGTCAAAGATGTTAAGGATCATGTTTGACAATAGAAAGATAGAATGTTTGATATTGAAGATTGGTTGCTTTATCTGTCAATTCCATTTGTTCAGAAGTATTCGCCAAATGAAAGTCCATAATTTAATACTGCAAAAATTGTAAAGTTTAAGTTCATCAATGCACAGGAGTGTTTAGGAGGTCTCATGCAGCCATACTGTCTTGCTAAAGGGTGGTGATGGTTCTCCATGCTAGACATAGAACAAGTGACTGTTTGCTTGCTCTTAATTCTAACTTCTATGAAAATTGAGGAATATGTTGATCAAAGTGTTGAAATCAAAGTTTTGTTCTCAAAACTTTTGGTTGCATCTGATCCAGCGCTAAGTTTGTAAGTATTGGAGAAAATAAGACATAGATGTCAATCTTTAAGCAACATATCATGCAAGGGAATTGCAGGAGTCGGTTTCATAGTGTGAAATATCGCAAGAATTCAGATTAGACAGTGGACAGTTGGAAATAAGAATATGAAGATACCATTCCAAGGCTCTTCCTTTAGTTTCATTCTTCAGCAGTTGCCTTTAGTTGTTAGCTAAAAAGAGGTGAAACCTTATATGCCCCACAAAGTTTGCCAATTTATAGTAAACTACTTGCAAGTGCAAACATGTTAATGGATGTCTTCTCTTGCTTGTGCTTTTCCAAAAGTGCTTTGTACAAAGAACTTCAATGAAAGTGCCTTGAAAAGAAGCACTTCATTAATTATTTGGTGTTAGCTAAAGCATAATGTCAAGCACCTTTTACATCTATTGGTTTGGAGGATCAAATCTAACTCTTAGACTTGAATTAAAATATTAAAATAATGCTCACTATGGCTCACAGAATCATGTTTTCAGTCCAGGTTGGATCTGCAATGAGTCAATTAAATTTACCTAATCTAGTTAAACCTCAAGTAGCTTGATCTTAAGTGAGGGAAACTCATTACTTTCAAATATGCGTAAGACAAAATCTAGTTTTCTGAGTTGTCATAAAGCAGACTTTGACTTGTGCTTATATGAGGAAGCTCCTTTTATTGACCATTACCGGACACTTTTTCAAGGACTGCCCTTTTTCTTTTTTCCTAAGAATGCATAGTTTTTGTAGTGTCAATCATGCCCTTAGAGAGGTAAACATATAGATAGTAAAGATTAGTTGTGTGAGCTAGAGAATGATATACTTGGAGACTTCCTCTCATACTGTTTGCATTCATGTGCTATTTTGGAACATGATGAAAGAGATATTACATGTCACCTTTACTTACATGGGTGCTCAAGCCTTGAAGTACTACCATCTTCACAACATATTGGTTGAGCAGGACTTCAAAATTTCCTAAACCTTCTTGGATCACATTTCAATCCATAAATCGATCTCAAATGGACAGGATAATGCTCACAGGCCAAGGAGAAGAGGTTGAATCTTCAGAGACTGTGAAAGTAATGATTGTATCTCTTTCATATCCTCAATTTATGTTACAAGAGGCTCTATATGTAGAGCAATAAAAGTCTAAATACAATGAACCATATAAATCATGATCTCAATCAAATATTCTGTTACCTAATTTATCTCTGATGATTGATACATATCTCCTAATTGATACATTTCCTAAACAGGATTATTCTCAGTACTCCCCTTCAAGCTGGAGCATATATATTATATATACCCAGTTTGTTACAAATGTAATTTAGTCGAGAACCCTTAAGTGCTTTGGTGAACAAATCTGCCAGCTGATCACTTGACCCAACAAATGCAGTCGCAATATCTCGTGACTATAATTTTTCTTAAATAAAGTGGCAGTCAACCTCAATATGCTTAATCCTTTCATGAAAAATGAGGTTTGAGGCAATACGCATTGTTGCCTGATTATCATAAAATAATTTCATAGGTTGTGATTGTGTTACGTCCAATTCTCCCAGCAGCTGCTTCAACCATATCAGCTCACAAGTAGTCAAGACCATAGCTCTATATTCAGCCTCTGCACTCGAACGGGCCACAACATTCTGCTTTTTACTCTTCCAGGAGATCAAATTTCCTCCAAACAATACATAATATCCAATTGTGGATCTTCTATCAAATGGTGAACCAGCCCAATCAGCATCAGTATAGCCAATTAGCTGAGTATGACCCCTATCTTAATACAATAAACCTCTTTCAGGCACAACTTTGATGTATTTGATAATTCAGATTACTGCATCCCAATGTGCCTTAGTTGGAGAATCCAAGAATTGACTTACAACACTAACAGCAAAGATGATGTCTAGTTTGATAATTGTGAAATAATTCAACTTGCCAACCAATCTTCGATATCATCTCGGATCTAAGAAAGGCTCCCCCTCTCCTGGTGCTAGTCTGACATTCGAGTCCATAGGAGTATCAACAGATTTGGACTCAAGTAATCCAGTTTCCTCCAAAATATCCAACACATATTTCCTTTGATATCTATAGATACCACGTTCAAATCTTACAATCTCAATTCCAAGAAAATACTTTAGAGATCTTAAATCTTTTTTCTAAAACTGCGAATGTAAATGAGTCTTAAGTTGAGTAATACCAGCTTCATCATCTCCAATAATAATTATATCATCAATATAGACAATCAAAATTATTCTTCATCCCTTAGAATGTCTATAGAAAATAGAGTGATCTGACTGAGATCTCACTGGTCCAAAGTCCAGAACAGCTGAACTGAAGCGGCTAAACTATGCCCGAGAAGACTACTTTAAGCCATATAATGACATCTTGAGCTTACATAGTTTGCCAAAGTACTCCCCTAAGCGACAAATCTGAGAGGTTGCTCCATACAGACATTCTCCTTCAGATCTCCATGTAAAAGGCATTCTTGATGTCTAGCTGATGCAGAATTCAGTTATGAATAGTAGCCAGAGAAAGGAGCAACGAACTGAAGCAATCTTAGCTACTAGAGAGAAGGTCTCACCAAAGTCTATCCCAGAAATCTGAGCATAACCTTTGGCAACAAGCCGAGTCTTTAAACGATCAATCTTTCCACTAGGAGATACCTTCACTGTGTACACCCAACGACATCCGACCATAGTCTTACCACAATAATTTTCAAGTGCCATTAGCATGCAGGGCAAATATTTTTCCATCATTGCTGCCCATCAGTCAGGATGCGTCAACGCCTCTATAGTAGAGCGAGGAATAGAAATAGAATCCAAGAAAGAAGAAGGATTGTAGAGGGAATAGATAAACAATGACAACTCAAGAAATTATAAATGGGATGAGTAGCAGCAGTAGCACATCTACCTTTCCTATGTGCAATGGGCAGATCAAGTTCAGAAGGTGATGGTGATGGTGATGGACCCGAGGTGGAAAGATCTATGGATACATGAGAGGTCTCGACAAGTCTCACTAGAGTGTCATGCACTCCTGCTGTAGTGGTTTCTGCCTAAGGTGCCTTCTGCCTGCACTGATATGTAATGAGGTCACTCTATCTTGCTTTTCTAAAAGAAGAACTTAGAAAGGGCATGAAAGTAAATATTCCTGAAAGAGGAGAAATAGGAGCGGATGCAACAGTGATGGATGACTCTAATGATGATGTAGTAGAGTTGGAGAAGAATGAGTGGACTCAAAAAGATAACATCGGCGCAAATAAAATATCAGTGAAGTTCAGAAAAGTAGCACCTCTACTCTTTTGCCTCATGAATATCCGAAAAAAATATATTTAATAAAATGAGCAGATAACTTAGATGCATTGGAAGATAATAAATAAAACATATACATCCAAAAACACGTGGGATAATGAATAGGAGGCATCTCGAAAAATAAACTAAAACAGAAGTCTGATCCTGAAGAACACTGAAGGGCATTCGATTAATCAAATAACATGCAGTAAGGAGAGCATCATCCCAAAAATGATCAGAAACATGCATATGTAAATATAATTTTCGTGCCGTTTTAACAAGATGCCTGCTTTTTCACTCAGCCACTCCATTTTGTTGAAAAGTGTGAGAGTACAAGGACTGATGTATCATATCGTGAGACGACATAAAAGATTGAAATTGAGTGGAGAAGTATTTTCGAACATTGTCACTATGAAGAGTACGAACAGAAACTCCAAACTGAGTGTTAATCTCAGCACAGAAAGAAATAAAAATAGAAAACAGTTCAGAATAATTTTCATCAAACAACCCAAGTTACTCTAGAGTAATCATCAATAAAGTAACAAAATAGTGGTAACCTTGACTCGAGACAATACTACAAGAATCCTAGATATTAAAGTGAATAAGAGCAAAAGGAGTACTAGCTTGTTTATTGACACAGCTTAAAAACTGAGTTCTAGTATGTTTTTCAAGCTGACATGACTAACAATCTAATTCACTAATACTAGACATACCAGATACTATCTTCTTTAGGATAGTTAAGGATGGATGCTCAAGACGACTATGAATTTGCAATGGAGAAGCAGCAACCATGCAGGCAGTAAGTAATTCAGAGGAAACTGGATTAGATAGGCGGTAGAGATCTTGAGACTCATACCCTGTGCCAATCATCCTTCTAGTCCTTAAATCCTGAATCATAACATTATCAGAAGAAAAAATATGATACAATTAAGTTTTTTATGAGTTGACTAATGAAAATTAGATTAAAAGAAAACTGAGGAAGAAATAAAACAGAAGATAGGGTAGGAAAGTAGTAGGTGCTGCTGTTCTAATACCCCACATAGGAGTAACAGACACATTGGCTAATGTGATAGATGGTAGAGCATTAGACTTAGTTAAATAAGAGAACAAATTAGGATTAACAGACATGGTCGGAAGCACCTGAGTCAAGAATTCAGGGTCTAAGAGATGACTGAGTGAGGCACGCAGTAAAGTGACCCGATTGAGTGAGCAAGACAACGGATTGAGTCACCTATCAAGTTGTCTGGCTCTATAAGAACCAGGCGTATTCTTCTGTAGATATGATGATAATGAACTATCCAATGGACAACATACTATCAACACTAAAAACCTCTATCTATGTTGCATTGGCAACCTTGGGAGAAAATCCATACAGGAAGTAACAGGTATCACGACTATATCCTCGCTTGTTGCAGTGACTACATTTGGAACATTTCCTCAACCACCTCTACTGTCTCTACCACCTTGACTTCCCCCACGAGTGCCAGAGGATGCTCCAGAAAAATTAGAATATGTGATAAGAATAGATCTATCTCCAGTACGCACATTTTTTGAGACAGCTAGAGTGGAGACTATTCGAAGTGGTCATAAAAAGACATCTATCAGTGAAGAAACTAATTTACTACCTAGGATCTAGGTTCTAATTGATTCATACTCAGATCGAATACTTTGCAGACAAATAATTGAAAATATCTTTTTTCGTTGAGCCCACTGTACTTTCAAATCTATAGTAAAAGGTATCAATTCATTAAATTCAATAAAAAATGCTTGCAATTGGCCAAAGTGTATCAATCTGTCTCAATGAAATAGGTGAGACAAGACATCATACATCCTGGTGACATCACTAGTGTAGAGTTCGTAAGCATGAGTCCACACCTCTTTACATGTCCGATAAGGACGAAACATAACCATCAAGGATAGATCAATGGCTTGTCATAAAAGACTAAGTAGTTGCGCATCAATCTTCTTCTAGGTGGGTTGATCAGATGTCTGAATATCATAAATAAATTTAAAGATATGATCTTCCTGCCCTTGACCCATAAACTAGACCTCGACAACTACTCTCCAATCAGAAAAAATTTTGCCATTCAGCTTCGTGGTAGTGATTACAGTGTTGCCAGAGATTAGAAGACCTGTAATGTTGGTAATTTTGGAATCTGACTTTTTTTTAATAGATTCCTGCATACGGCGTCGGTGGAAAAGAAGTAGATATGGCTTCGTCGAGAGAAGGCAATGCAATGAGAAGTCCACCTTCGATCGGTGAGTAGTGTGCAGTGCAGCGATGACATCTCCGATTGATGAATGGGGTGGTGGTGCAGAAAACTGTACTCTTTGAAATTAAATCACTCTCATGAAATACTTTGATATCATGTGAAAGTAATGATTGTATCCCTTTTTATATATTCAATTCATGTTACAAGATGCTCTACATACAAAGCAATAAAGATCTAGATGTAATGAATCATATAAATCATAATCTCAATCAAATATTCTGTTACCTAATTTATCCCTCATGATTGATATATATCTCCTAATTGATACATTTTTTAAATAGGATTATTCTCAATAGAGACAAAAGACTAGTTTGGATGCTGGAAATTCTTACTGACCTGATACAATCTTCCCAACAACACCTCCATCTTATAGATATTTTGGAAGTCAGGTGGTTGTAAGAGATCAGGGCAGCCACAATACAACTCATCTTTTTTTAGGGATAAGATAAATCACCATGGATAAAGGCCCAGTTGTTCGAAAAAATAGAGATTAGTTATGTTAATCAGCTGCTCCATTCTCCTCTAATTTGAGAACTTGAGCCAATACGTATTTAGTCCCACACTGGCTATACATTGGATAGATCTTAGGTAAAAAACCCAAATAACAGCTTTAGGTAGCCCTTCTGGGTGAATTCTAGGGTAGTGACAAGTGGAATTAGAGCAGACTACAAATGGCCCATGTGAACTAGGAAAGATTGCTACATGGGCCCTTTTAGAACTAATCAAAGACCAATTGTGATGTTTGTGATTAGATTTAATTGAATTTGAACTCTTAGCCTAACAAGGATGGGTAAGCTTGAATGAGGGGAGTATGTGAGGACCAGTTCAGGTATGTATTTATTCCCACATTAGCGATGTATTAGGTAGACATTGGGTGCTTATACTAGGCCAAAAAACCAAATAGCATCTTCCAGCTAGCCTTTTGGGTGAGGACCCTATTTCCAAAATATTTTTAAATCAAAAAAACTTATTAACACTAGGTTAAGGAAGAGTTAATAATATCTCTTGCTTAACAGCTTAAGCAAGAGCTATAGATTTTTTTATCACAATAACCATGGCCATCAAGCGCCCCAGTTGGATCCACTTCATGACTCTTTTGAGTAACCACTCCTGATAACCACTACTCTTCTTTCATTACAAGCTTTTCCAAAACTTTTCGAAGAAACATTTAAGACCTCCCCTAGGCAAGGTCTCTAGATTTTTGTTGCACATTCCAATTACAAGTTCAGTTAGTGATCCATCACTCCACCCTCACACAATGCCACCTTGATGCACCATCTGATATAGAATTAGCGCTTCATCAATCATTATAAAATAATTTACCAGAGCAAATAAGGTTAAATTAATCTAACACTAAGCATTCAGTAAGCTGCATTTCTGAAACTTTTAGCTACAATTAGCAAATGCTAATCAACAACCCATAATACAAACCTTTTAAGGGACCACATCGCTTGCAAGCAATGAAAAGCTGGCGAAACTAACCGCTTTTCTTCTGATTCATCAAATACAAGGCAAACTTGGCAACCGATATCATATTTTGTTCCATACAAATACCATTAGAGAAATTTACAACATTGGGCATAATTTTACCAAAGATCCAAATTTACAGACAGAATATAATGAGTAGCGATGCCAGGATACTCCTAACAAGATTCCTCTCAACAGAACTTCACAGAATTCCCCTTTGCTCCGCAATTATTTAGATTACAATTACCCATTTCCAGCAAATTCCACAGAAAACAAAGTCACAAACTTTACAATGGTAATAAATTTCCAGCAAAATCAGACATAGGTATCTAAAAATTCAGCAGAATGAAAAGGAAAAAAAAACATTAAACATAAACACAATTGCATTAACCCAAAACAAATAGTTTTCCATCTCAAAAAGAAGCCCACTAAATGCAAACAAGAGATTGCACTCAAACTATACCAACTTTTACATCAAAAAACAAAAACAAATCAACCATTCGAGCTCGGAAAAACAAACCTGAAAATCACCTGAAAAATCGATCACAGAAGTAGAGAGATGCAAGAAACCACACATAATCTACCACCCCCGAAGCGGCGCATTTTGGTACCACCAGTCGAGAACCAACCTCCCCTCTTCTACTCCTCCTAACCTGCAAACCCCGAAAGAAACGATCAAACCAACGAACAGAGAGACAGATACTGCAAAGCAACAAATCAACGCCGAGAAGCGAACCCAGAAGGGGAACTCACCGGAGACTGGCGGATCAGAGCTGTGTCGGGCGGCGCGCACGTTAGCACGGCGGCGGAGAGCCAACACTGGCGAGTTCTTCCGGAGGAGAGAGAGAAGGAGAGAATGGGCTTCCATGTTTGACTTTTCATAGAACAAATACTGATGTGACCCGGTCCACGCTTTGATCGAGTCCAGATTTTGAACCTCCAGCTTACGGTTGTGGTTCATCTGACCCGACCAGGCGTGTGGGATTAGACCGGGAGTTTGCCGTCCGTGGACCGGCTATTTTCCAATAAACTAACCTGGTGTTGCGGAAGATTTGACTATGACCACTGGCGCGGACTTCGCTCGTTGGCAGGCTAAGTTGGTTGCGAGCGCTGGTGGTTGGTACGAGGGAAAAGGCCAAGGGTATGGGGTAAATGGTGCATGGAAAAGGCTTTCCATAGCCTCATGCGATGCCGGCCCTTGATCTTGCATCAAGATCTACAACAATATGAAGATCTTCTGATACTTGCACGTATCTTGTGTCATGCTCCCGGCACGAGATCATTAATCGAAGTTATGTCACACCATCAAATGATCCAATGAGCATATAACTAGACATGCATGGCCCCGTACAATGCCGATCCTTGATCTTGCACCAAGATCTATAAAATATGAAGATTTCTGATACTTGCACATATCAGACCATCAAATGATCTGATGAACACGGAACTCGAAATGCATGTATCGCTTGCTCGGTCTAAATTTACCATGGTGTAATATTGAAAAGCTTCTACCATCCGTTCTTGGGCTATGACAAGGGAGGGCTTGCAAGTTTGATGCAACACGTTACTCGGTGTTGATGGCACAAGGTGGACTTTGACGTGTCGCATTCTTAGAATTTATTGCTTGGTATTAAATTTCTAGAAAACCAACGAGTTTATTGGTTGATATTTGACTTCTGAAATTATTAGCTAGGTTATCCAGGCATATTTGGGAAGTTCCCCTGGAATTCGTCCAAGGTCGGTGTCGACAAAGCATGAGAGGGAGAGAGAAATGGGCAGTGACAGAAGAAATATAGCGATATGTCATTATCAGCACCGGCCCATGCATGCCTCCCAGCGAGACGAGATGGACAGGGCCTAGGAGTGGGATCGCCCATGAGAAAAACAATCATGGATAATTAAATAAATATTATAAAATAATAATAATTTTATGATTTAATTAAATAATTTAATAAATAAAATCATCAAACAACTCATCGGAAAGATACTATAATTGAATAATTAAAATAATTATCAATAATAAAATAGATTTCAACAATAAATAGAGGACAGATTTCATTAAATATGTGGATACTTAAAATAAATAATGGAGAAGATTTTTCAAAGATCGAAATCGATTGTAGCTCTCGATATCTGAAATAATATACTAAATTTTTATCAAAATTAAAATATAATCAGTTATCCAATTATTCGATAAAATAATATTATTTTTTTATCCCTGTTTTTTTAATTTTTTATCGCCATCTCTGATTCTGCATTACACAAGAATTCTTTTTTTTATAGCTACCACCTCTGATTTCATGGGAACACTGCGGGTCATAGCAATACATGCCCTACTTTTGGGCTCTTCTCCATTTTTTTTTTTTAAATGTGTATTGGTCCTATATAAGGAGGGACTACCCAATATGTAGGATGAGTACAGTTAGATGGGATGGGTCGGATGGATTGAACAAGTAATATTATAAAATCAATTTTTATATGCAAATTAATTTTTATCGGACATCAAAGAAAATTACGAAGAGTTATATATACTGGCATGGATTTTATCATTACTTGTACCTGCCCCGAATCTTCTTCAGATCAAATATAATCCACTCCATTAAAGTCGGATCAGGTTACATATCGGATGAGATGGAGCAAATTGTCATCCCTTGAGAGAGAAAGAGAATGAAACAGGAAGAGAAATAAGGAGATGCATGGCTCAATCCATCTCGAATCTTTTTAAACTATATGAAAGAGTCTATCAAGATTTTATTTAATCCCACAAAAATTGAACCTGCAAACTCTCATGATCTTCGTCTCATCTCTCCTCCTCTTTAACAAGAGAAAAAAAATTCTCCGATGATGATGATGTGTATGGTTAATCTATTTTTACATCATCATAAGCTAAATGAGTTTTCATATCGTTCAAATGTATAGATCTGTGCTTGTCCTCCATGTCACAATCCCCTGGTCCTTGCGCATTTGGAACAAAGTAGAAACTAATTTAATTTGATCCAAAAACGATTTATTCTATACCTTCTTGTTACTGCCGATCTCCCTGCCTGATATTGGCTGCCGAGGTGGATGCAGCCGAGATGAAAGCCGCCGCTGGAGCTTCACCTGGACACTTGCAAAAAGTTCTCACCAAGGGCGTTCTCCAGTGAAAATCTTCCGACACTCAAGTCAGAATATGAAAACAATGAGAGAAGAAATCAAAGAGTCAATTGCATATCTTAGAGGATCCCGGAGCCTTTATTATAGAGGAGGAATTGGAGTCGTATTGATCTCGGAGTCCTGATAATTCTAGATTTGTCGCACAGATTGATTCGGATAAATATTTTCTTTATAGAAAACTCGATCTCGAAGGAATTCTACTCTATCTGAACTTTTCTAATTTGAAGGAGAGATGGATCTGATGAGAAGGAGCTTAGCTCGGTTATGGATGAGCTATGATAGATCATCCTAAATCGAGGCTCTGGAGATCATAGAGCACGTGTTAACCATAGGTAACCTGAGATTGGTCGACCATGTATGAGCTATGATAGGTCGGACATGTATGAGCTATGGTAGGTCAGCCATATATGAGCTATGGTAGGTCAGTCATGTATGAGCTATGATAGGTCATCCAAGGACAAGGTGAACCAAGGCAAGGTCGAGGAGCAGGAACTACTGCTAACCCAATAGGTCATACCAGGTGATCTCCATATCTACTGTATATCCATAATCTGGTAAGCATTAATCTCCCATAGCTCAACTTTAATCAAGGATGTATTAGCCGAGGCCGAGGTGCAGATCCACAACAGATGCTCCCCACTCTTGAAGTCGAGCTTTCGATAAGTCGGCCAAAGAGAGTACCAGTCTGAGATCGAGGTTGATCTCGTCGAGTTGTTTTCTGTTGATACGTATCAAAGATCGGGATCCTGAGGTAAACCATCTTCAAATCTAGACCGTCGATTCATCGAACCTACGGGAGCCATATTCTGACCAACCAGAGACTGCCATTTGTTGAGCATTGGTCAGAAGCAAGCAAATCGATAGTAGATCGAAGCCATCATAGCTTTCTATAAATAGGACTATGATAACTTTGGTTTTTTATTGTTTCTGCTGTTGTGAGGGAGAGCTCAGTCACTTTATTTTCTTGGAGTTTTGCTCGATCGAGATCGATCTGAGGCTTGTATCAAAATAGCTAAATTGCCAGACCAATCAATTCATGATAAATGTCGAGAATCTATGCCATTGATGTCTCAATTAGTTGATCTAGATCGTCGAATCTGAGTTTCCGTGTTGAGCTGACGATAGTCAATCATGAGCTACTAAATGACGTTCATCCATGGTGCCAACCTAAATCGTCATCAGATTGGGGCTGTCCAACTCTTTATAAATAGCCAATCACTTTTGCTGGGCCTGCACCACTTTGCCGCTTTCCTCTTTTTGAGCTCAGAGAGTGATTGCTGGGTGATTTTCGATGAACCTCCGATGATCACTGTCGGTCGATGCATTCGTCCTCGATGTAGCCGAACTCCATTATCCTCAACTGTAGACAAACTCCGATCACCAAACTTGAAGTCCTGTCATTTGGCCAACTCAGTCATCAAATTTTAGTAGACCTCTTTTCTTTTTCTACTTCACTTAGAAATATCCAGAGATGAGTGCATCAAGGTCATTTTCGGCTTTCTTGGTCTTCGACTGGAGGGCCACCCGAGGTCAATCCCTCCGATGTCAGTTCCCCCTCAGATGGATCCGAGGTCGAAGAGCAAGTCCGATCCTAGAAGACTAAGTTGAAGTTGATGGAGACTGAGGTTGCACAGGCTCGGAGCTAGACTGAAGCTTGGTTGACTAAAGGGCTTCGATCGATGGCAAGTCAATGGGAGAAGAAGCTTGAGCAAGAAAAGCTACCGTCATGGAAGCATTTTGCTCTTCTAAAGAGTTCACCAGGATAATGCTGGAGTTCGCTTCGGAGTCATACGTGCAGAGCCTTGCTGATCATAAGGCTAAGGTCCGACATCTTTCCTGAACATCGACTTCAACTTGCTGGACGCCGACGATGAGGACGGTGAAGATGGAGATGAGGTAAAGAGAGTTGAAGAAGATGCTTCTACCCCCAGCCCTTGCCTGCAACCAAGATTTCTGAGCTAGGAGCTCCCTCCGAGCAAGGTGCCCCTACTCCAATTAAAGCTTAAAAATTCTTTTTCTTGCTTCTTTTTATAATTAAGTTCGAATATACCTGAGGACTAATCTTTGAAAGCTTCATTTTTTCTGAAGTAATTTTTGTAAGAGATTGGTCCGTTTTGTAAAAATACTTCATAGAAATGAAAGACAAACCTTTTTAAATATTTCTATTCTCTTTCCCAAGTTATTGAGTTCGATCTTCAGTGAATTTTTATTCTCATCTTTGGTATTTGAGGGTTTTGTCCAAAGTCACATTGAGCTTCGTTTGGGATTTGGTGCGTCATCGTCCATTTTTATCTTGGTCCGAAAATGAAGTATTTTGCGATAGGCATCAACTCTTGCCGACCTCCAATGTTGATATTCAAGATTTTGCAATAGGAGGAAAAGTGTCGCGACCAATCGGCATTCTAAGGTCTCTGCTTCGGCTTGTTCAAGGACAGGGGATGGTCATTGGTCAACTTTGGCTTTTACCGACCTCCCACTCAGCCTATTTGGGGATGAGGAGCATACGGAGATCGAATGGAGATGCGTACCACTTTTCTACCATGACCAAGAAGTACATGATGAAAATCGAGTGGAGAACCACATAGAGATACATACTGCTCATCGGCCGTGGCCGAGGAGCGCACAATGGAGATCAAAAGGAGATCCATACCGATCCTTGGTGGTGGTCAAGGAGCGCGCAATAGAGATGCATGTGTAGAACACGTTTCTATCCTTGACCGTGATCGAAGAGCGCATGTTTGGAGAACTACATGGAGAACAAGTGTCGATCCTTGACTGTAGCCGAGGAATGCATGTTTGGAGAACCGCATGAAGAATACGTTCTAATCCTCGACCGTAGTCGAGAAGCGAGTGTTTGAAGAACCGCATGGAGAACATGTTTCGATTTTCGACTGTGACCGAGGAGCGCGTGTTTAGAGAACACGTTTCGATCTTCGACCACAATCGAAGAGCACGTATTTGGAGAACCACATGGAGAACATGTTTCGATCCTCGATCGTTGTCGAGAAGTACGTGTTTAGAAAATCGCATGAAAATACGTTTTGATCCTCGATCGTGATCGAGGAGCACATGTTTGGAGAACACATTTTGATCTTCGGCCATGATCGAGAAGCACGTATTTGGAGAACCACATGGAGAACTGCATGGAGAATACGCTTAAGTCAGGAGATGGAGAACAATGAGAGGAGAGAGCGAGGAGTCGATTGCATACCTTAGAGGATCCCAAAGCTTTATTATAGGAGAGGAGTTGGAGTCGTATCGATATCAGAGTCCTGATAATTTTGAATTTATCGCACAGATTGATTCGAATAAGATATTTTTTTTATAGAAGATTAGATTGCGGAAGAATTCTACTCCATCTGGCCTTTCTCAATTCAAGGGCGAGACAAATCTGGTGAAAAGTTTAGCTCGACTACGGATGAGCTATAATAGGTCGTCCGAAATTGAGGTTCTGAAGTCCGCAAAGCAAGTGTTGGACCTCAAGTTGGCTGAGATTGATCGATCATGTATGAGCTATGGTAGGTTAGCCATATATGAGCTATGATAGGTCAACCATGTATGAGCTATGGTAGGTCGTCCGAGGACGAGGTGAACCAGGACAAGGCCGAGGAGCAGGAACTGCTGCTAATCTAATAGGCCGTGCTAGGTAATCTTCATATCTACCGTATATCCATAATCTGGTAAACATCAATCTTTCGTAGCTCGATTTTAATCGAAGATGTATTAGTCAAGATCGAGATATAGATCCATAATATTTTAATTTTGTTTCGCAAGGTTTGCAAATCTTACTCATGTTGGTCGGCAAAGTTTGTCAATTATGCAATGCAAGTCGTTGGCTTTGAGATACCAAAGGAGAAATGTGAAGCTAAACTACCGTACTATCTCATGTGTTCTTTTATTCCACTTGTCAAAGGTCCTCGTTAAAGGAAAAAAAATTATTGTTCATGACTTTGTCCACATTAAAAAACATTGCTGCTATCTTTGATAGCCACGCCATAGGATTTTTAGTCCCACATTTCCTTTAATTAAATATCGTAGAACTAAAATAGAAGTTAGAAAGACTAGAGTACAAAATATTATATGTACCTACATCCCACTTGTCAAGTGGAGGCAATTTCTTATTTGTAGGCGTTTGGCCGTCTCGTGTTCAATTTTGACCTGTTTTCTGCATAGAAGGAAATTATAAGAGCTAGTACGTTCGTGGATGTCTTTCAACGGTTCTTTGACATTAGGAAATGGTTTTATTGCAAAGAGATTGTGATCATATTATTCCTTCTCAGTGTATAAATACCTTCTCAAATATTTTTGAGTGAGATTTACTGATGTTAAAAATAGTTAAGCTAAAATATTTAAACATATGGACTGCCTACAACTAGAACTATAATCATTTTGGCTGCGAAGAGACGTGACTATTGACATACATGAGCATTGTTTTACATGTGAGATTGATGACTTACAGAAAGGATTCCGAAATAAATAATAATAATTTTTTAAATATTTAATATTATCTATTAATTTAGTGTTTAAAATATTTATAGTGCCATTAATTTTTTCATTACTGTTCTTTTAATTTCTAACCATTGAATTCGTAATTATTAAACGGTCATATGTATTTCATCTCATTTTTGTTTTCTGATAGTTTGGCATTTTATTAAGGTCTTAATGGGCCAATAAAAACTCAAATGATCATAAATGATCATATTAGATAGCTATAGAAGGATCATCTTGAAATCTGATTTTAGACATTCCATATAAACCTCTTTTCTCCTCTTCCTGATTTCTATTCAAATCTTTTCTTTGTGATTATGTTTCTGGATGTTGAAAGGATCTCCATCAATTTTTTCCATGATTGTGCTCAAGGCGGAGGGTCCCAATCATATCTTGGAGTGGTATTTTAGATTTTTTGCATAAAGGATAGAAATACGACATAATATAATGCCTCGCATACTTTCAGATTTGTTCATTTTTATTCTTGTTATTTTGTAAGTTATCTATAATTTTTTGTAATAAAGTTTTGTTAGTTTTCTCTAGTCTTTTAAATCACATAAGAATTCTTTAAGTTCTATTCCAACAATCTAAGATGTATTTCCCCCATGAAGAAGAATAGATAGAATATTGTCTGATTTTTCAAGATCTGATATGTATTACGGTGGTAGATTTCACTTATGTAGACTTTCTAACTTTCTTTGTACCATTAGGAATTAGGACTACACGATATCAAGGGGAGGAGAAAATTATTACTCATACCTATTATTGGGGTAATCGGATCTGCTCCTCTTGACTTAGCATTAGCCTCCCCGACTTATAGTCGGTCATCTCGATTGTAAGATGAAACGTCAATCAGTGCATCATCCGACTTTACATATCAACACCAGAGAACAGATCGCCGACTGTCAATCGGTAAATTGACTAACTATCAGTAATTCTCAATCGATCCCTTGATGGGACCAAGTCAATCATGATGATCTGACTGATTTTATAACCGATGGTCAGTTAATATATCAGAGTCACCGATCGATGATCATTCGAATTTCTACAATTGTCGACATATAGTCAGCATATTCAGACTACCGATATAAAGTCGGCATATCAGAAATCGCTAGCACTGAAAGTGCGTAACGGCCATATACCATGATTATCAATGGGCATTAATGCCCACCCTACGATCATATAATATCGAAATAAGCAGAACCCACATGCCAAATCATTACAAATGGTTACCAATAATTCGTCTATAAAAGGGAGGTAAATGAACAGCATTAGTAAGACACTTTTAAGCTAACACTCTGTTATTTTGAATATTCTATTTGCTATTCATCACTCCCACTGACTTAAGCATCGAAAGATTTTTGTCGGATATAATTTCGATCAGTAGACTTCTTTTACAGATTGCTCTTTGTCGAAGCTAGGCGTAATAGGAGATTGACCGCAACACATACCAAACCATTACAAATGATTACCAACAATTTGTCTATAAAATGAAGGTAAATGAATAGAATTGATAAGATACTTTTGGATTAACACTCTACCACTTTGAATATTCTATCTGTTGTTCATCAATTTTCACTGACTTAAGCATCGAAGGTCCCCATCGGACACGATCAGTGGACTTCTTTGCAGGTTGCTCTTCATCGGAGCTAGACGCAATAGAGGATTGACCGCAACAGATTGGCACACCAGATAGGAAGAAATGAAAGAATCTGATTATGATAAAAATAAGAGCTTAAAACAACTCCACCAGCTCCGTCAGGCAATCTTTCTATCGGGAAGACCTCCCTCCATCTCCAATGATAGAGCCCAGTTCTTCACATCCCATTATCATTACGGATGTCCAACTCACTACTTTAATACAGCAAATGAGAGTACCGATGGAGGCAATGCACAGCTTTCAACAGCAACATACACAACAGCAATAACAACAACCAATGGTGGAGGAGTCGACAGTGCGTGCAGTACCATCCAGGCATAGTCATCATGCTCCACGATGATCCCTTTCTCTATTACCAGAATAAAAACCGTCTCGACACTCACTATGTTGAGTTAGCACTTTTTTGTTACTCTCATCGTGTCGCCCACCATTCACGGCAGTCTCCTTCTCCTTCAACTGACATAGCATCAAGAAGGAAAGAGGCCATGCACCCTTGACTTCTCGATCCTCGAGCTCTTTAAAAGACTCTACCTCTGGGTTCTTACAGCAACGATGGCTTGATGACTATGAGTGCAAGTTCAAAGAATCAACTGCCAACTCATCCGACTTCAAGTAGATGGCCGAAGGTCCTTCAACGACCTTGGCATCCACACCACTCCACCTTTCTCTCAATGAATCTTGAATGAGCTGATTCTGTCTCGATTCAAGATGCCACAGATAGAGCCATATGATGGCTCCATCGATTTGATTGACTATCTGGGGAGCTACCAAACTCTCATTATGATTCAGAGGGCAATTGATGCCCTCTTATGCATTGGCTTTCCGACTATCATTTAGAAAGCTGCTTGAGCCTGGTACTCTTGGCTCCAATCAGAAAGCATCCACTCTTTCCAGCAACTAAATAATCATTTGTGGCCCACTTTAGCACTAGTCAAAAGATACCGCGAACATCCGACAGTCTCTTCTCCATCAAGTAGAATGAAGGAGAGATACTGAGAGACTTCATGATGCATTTCAACGCCACCATGCTCGAGGTCCGAGATCTCAATGAAGATATGACTATTTCGACCATGAAGAGAAGTTTGAGGGGATCCAAGTTCACTTACTCTTTGGATAAGACTCTCCCTTGAACTTATGCAGAACTTCTAAAGCGCGTATATAAGTATATTCACACGGATGAAGGTGCTATTGACCGACATCAAACAGAAAGAAAAAGTCAAAAAAAAAAAAAGTAGAGCTCCAATCGAATCGAGTCGGCCAACAACCAACAAGAGAGCTTCACCCCACTGATGGAGTCCAAGACTGAATAATTACGGTAGCAGGTTTGATTTCTACACTTCTCTTTCTGCTCTCCATGTGCAGATTCTGATGGAGATTGAGGGAGAGGAGTATCTCCATCACCCCACCGATGAAGGCACCACTAAGGAGTCATGATAAAAAAAGTACTGTCGCTTCTATCGTGACCATGATCATGATACCGAACAGTGTATTTAACTCAAAGATGAGATAGAAGTCTTAATTCGATAAAGCTACCTCGAAAAATTTTGATGAGACTGTCCGACTCAACCTCTTACTGACCGACAACCTCAGCCATGATCTGAGGAAGCGATCAACAATCAACCAATGACAGAGGTAATCAATATGATTTTTCGATGATCGAGAGATTGGGGGGCAACTTCCGAAGAAAAGTCTACAAAGAACAATGATTTGATGATAATGTAATCTCTTTTTTGAAAGATGATGTTCAGAGAATACAAACTCTCCATGATGATGCTGTCGTCATCTCAGTGACAATAGCAAACTTTGATATAAAAATATTTAGTCGATAATAAAAGTTTGAATGATGTTTGTTTATTTGATTTTCTTCCGAATACGACTACCGACTGACC
The DNA here is from genome assembly GCA_000441515.1 of Elaeis oleifera. NCBI lineage: Eukaryota > Viridiplantae > Streptophyta > Magnoliopsida > Arecales > Arecaceae > Elaeis > Elaeis oleifera. The sequence continues at coordinate 550,094 of KE504793.1, read as the reverse complement.
GACTCAGAAGAGTCTCGACGTCATTAATTAGTTTTACTAGAAATGCAGTCAGCATGTAAGGAAAAATCACTCTCCCTCTGACTGTAGGAACTGATCCATGATAAAGTACTATCCTCCTTACATTCACTATCGTCCAAGTTCCTTCGGCTTATAATGCTATACTTGGATGATCAGGACTCAATACATTAAGAGCAGTAGTGTCCACTTACCATCTACTAATCTGATTTTAACTAAAAAGGAGTCAGAGAAATCTATGGGGATCAACAACTAGCTCGACGCTGCTTCATGGTTTCTACCAAAAGTAGTAAACCTAAAGACCCTCTATCGGCTAACAAACTGGACCAAAAGGAGAATGAAGAAAGGGATGAGCCAGCTAGCGGAGCAACTAGTTTCGATCCCACTAAGAGAAGATGACCCTACAAAGATAATTAAAATTGGATCACAATTACCTGATCTGGAGTAAAAACAACTGGTGGACTTATTGAAACCAAACACCGATATTTTTGCTTGATCGACGACCAACATGTCAGAGATTCCTCTGAAAGTAATAACTCACCGATTGAATATTGATCCCAAAGTTAGACCGGTGAGACAGAAGAAGAGATCTTTACCCTGAAAGGCAGAAGATCATCGACAAAGAAGTTGATAAGCTCCTCGTAGCTAGCTTCATTAGAGATGCCAACTATCTCGATTAGCTCATCAATATGGTAATGGTGAGAAAGACCAATGAAAACTCATGAATCTACATCAACTACACCAATCTAAATGAAATTTATTCGAAAGACAGCTTCTTCCTTTCAAAAATTGATCAATTAGTCGATGCAACATCGAAACATCGACTTCGAAGCTTCATGGATGTCTTAGCAGGCTACAATCAAATTCGGATGGCATCTGAAGATGAAGAGCATACTGTCTTCACAACCAATAAAGGCATCTACTGTTACAAGGTGATGCTGTTCGATTTGAAAAATATCATAGTAATTTACCAATGGCTGGTCAACAAGGTATTCAAATCACAAATTGATCGAAACATGAAAGTCTACGTCGATGATATACTGGTAAAAAGTGCCACAACTTTTAATCATATTTGGAATTTAGAAGAAGCCTTCAATACACTTTCACGATATCGAATGAAGTTAAATCCGATCAAGTACGTATTTAGAGTGATTGTCAAATTTTTTTTAATTTTTATATTGCAATGAAGAATCGAGACTAATTCAGAGAAGATAAAGACCATCATCGACATGAAGCATCCAAGCTCCAAGAAAGAGATATAATAACTCAATAGAAGAATCACTGCACTTAGCCGATTCATTTCGAAGTTGGTTGGAAGGTGTTCGACTTTCTTCAAAGCCCTGCGACAGACGAAGGACTTCACATGGTCAGATGAATGTCGATAGTCCTTCAAAAATTTGAAAAAATATTTGGTGTCTCTCCTACTACTCACAAAATCGAAGGTGGGAGAGGCAGTCAATTCGGTGCTTGTCCAAGAAAATGAAAATTAGATTCAATGGTCGATTTACTACATCAGCAAGGTACTCCACAATATTGAAACGAGATATTCAAAAGTGGAGAAGATGATCTACGCTTTAATCATATCAGTGCAATGACTTCCATCGTACTTCCAAGCATATTCAATAGTAATCTTGACGGACCAACTATTGAAGATAATTTTGTACCGACCTAATACCTCCAATCGAATAGCAAAATGGACAATCAAACTCAACGAGTTCGACATTCAGTATTGTCCAAGACTATCAATGAAGGCTCAAGTTCTGACCGATTTGATCGTTGAGTGCACTGTACCCGACAATAAACTTGATAATAAATTCGATGATAAGTCGAGACAAGTTAAGAGTCCTAAGTCCGAACCTACATCAGTATGGCTGTTACATATGGATGGGGCATCCAATGCCCAAGAAAGTGAAGCCGACCTCATCCTTACTAACTCCGAAGGGACCGTGACTGAATACATCTTTTAGTTCGACTTTAAAGCATCAAATAACCAAGCCGAATTTGAAGCTCTACTAGTCGGCTTGAAAATTGCTAAAGAACTCAATGTGGATAGCCTGAAGGTCTTCACTGACTCATAACTAATCACTGGATAAGTTAAGGATAAGTTTGAAGCCCGAGATCCAACTATGATGAAGTATCTTCAGAAGGTGAAAGATCTCACACCAACCTTCAGATATTTTGAGATCTCACATATTCTGAGAACAGAGAATGCTCAAGCCGATGTACTGTCTCGACTTGCAACTACTTCATCCAACTTACTCGATCGAACATTTATTGAATATCTCGAATAGCTGAGTATCGACAAGGTTAATGAAGTGCTATAAATAAATAATGAACCAAATTGGATGGATCTGATCATTCAATACTTGACTAATAAAATTTATCCATGGATCCTTTAGAAGCCAAACGACTAAGGTGGAAGGTCTCACAATACATCCTGATGAACGGATTACTTTACAAGAGGTCGTTCTCCCTTTTGCTGCTTAAATACTTGGAATCAACTGATGTCGACTATGCTTTTCGAGAAGTTCACGAAGAAATTTGCAGAAATCACTTGGGGGATAAGTCATTGACTTACAAGGTCCTGCGATAGAGATACTACTGGCCCATAATGAAAAAAGATGCTATCAAATTACTTCGAAGGTACGAACCATGTCAGAAATATGCTAATATACAGCATCAAGTGGTCAGTCAATTGACATCGATCGTTGTACCATGGCCATTCATACAATGAGAAATCAACATACTCGATCTCTTCCCTCCGACATATGATCAGAAAAATTTTTGATGGTCGCCATAGACTACTTCACCAAATGGGTAGAAACTGAAGGTAAGATGGAAGACTTCATTCAAAAGTCTATCATTTGCATATTCGATTTATCGTATAGCATCATCACCGATAATGATCGATAATTCAATAATCAAAATTTTAAAAATTTTGTGTGAAGCTTCATATTACGTACAAACTCACTTCAGTCGGCCATCCATAATCTAATGGTGAGGTCGAGGTGACAAATCAGACGATTCTACATGATCTCAAGATCTGACTGAATGAAGCCAAAGACCTCTGGATAGAAGAGTTATATCCAGTCTTATGGACATATCGAATGACTTCTCACATCCCAACGAGAGAATCACCGTTCAACTTGGCCTATGGAACAGAAGTAGTGATCCTAGTGGAGATCTGACTGCCATCGATGAGGTTAAACGATATGCAGAGCCAAGTAGCTCCGAATATCGAAGAGCCGACTTAGATTTGCTTTCGGAGGTTCGACAGCAAGCATAAATAAGAATGACAGCATACCGACAAAAAGTAGTCGGGTACTATAATGAAAAGGTCAAACCAAAATCTTCCATCCAGGAGATTTGGTCTTGAGAAAGACAGAAATTTCAAAACTTTTGGATCAAAAATTTATTTTCAAACTGGAAAAGACCCTACAGGATGATCGAAACCCTTCATCTGGATGCATACCGATGAAAGACTCAATGAAACAACTATTCCCGAATATGAAATGCCAATAATCTAAAAATGTATTATCAGTAAAGTTGTCCATATGTAAGATATATCTAAAATAAATAATCAGATTTTGACTTTCCTTGGATATTCAATTATATACAAAATCATATCTGACCAATGACTAATCGACCAAAGCACACTGGCTCAATTTCGATCGGACAACTATAATATACTGACTCAGCTCTGACTGAGCAGAACTGAAGG
>KE504793.1:516047-538194 GCA_000441515.1 Elaeis oleifera | reverse complement strand
CAGCCAATCTGACATCTAGGGCACACATCTAACAAGAACGACATGTCGACTCAACCATGGTTGGATGAAATAATAAGCCATCTTGACTTCGATCAAGCAGAACATATGCCGACTTGACTTTGATCGATTGAAAGATATTCAGCTTGCCCTCGTATATCAAGTAAGAAAATTTATGCCTAAAGTTCGATCGGCTGATACCCAACTAACAAGCGAATCCTACAACTTCTACAACTTCAACTATCGATCTGAGTCGGCTTACCAATTGACAATCGATTGTCCAACTAATATTCGACTGCACTGGAGATGTCAATGAAAAGCAACATGCAAGGAGTTCAACACTTAAAAAATTTCAACACTTAGAAATTTTTTTAGTTATTTATGAGCAAAGGATTACCAACTTGGACCCAAAATCCGATTACAAAGGTAAGTTGGACTATTGTCCGATTACAAAATAAAGAAAAAGATATCAACACTGATCACCAATCGGCATCCTCCTCAACTGTCAGTAGCCACCACAACTCTGATTTGATGGCCTTCGATAGTAGCCGATTCTACTCTAACCGACTTTGGTATGGCTTCTTTCACAGTTGGGGCCGACTCTATCACAGTTGGTGCAGCTTCTTTGGTCGGGTAGCCCTTCAATGACTTCTTCTTCAGTCAGAACTGTTGTATCATCGGCTGGCTCCTCTTTAAGTGCACCAGTTGGGATGGTTATGTTGTTCAGATCTAGGATAAGATAAAGCTTCCCGACCGCATCCCTCCCATCCTCATAACCGACCCAAGAAGATGTGCTGTCACCCTCGAGGATTTCATTTTTAAAGTCTTCAGACTCTTTGTAATCCTCAACGGCCTACTCCCACGCCCGACTGAGAGTTTCCTTGATCGATTGTGCTTCCTCCTTAGCGGAGGCCGACTCTGCATCGGTCAATGGCAACCTTGCTTCGGTGGCTCGATGCTTCTCCTGCTCCTCCAACTCTTTGAAGAAGTTATCATGTTCCTTCCAGACTATGTTGAGTGTATGCTTCTTCTTTTTAATCTGGACCTCCTGGAACATGACAGTTTGCTTGGCCGACTCAGCTATGGCTCTGGCTGACTTAACTTCGACCCTGGTTGACTCTAATTTGGCCTTTATTCGAGAAATCTCCTCTAGGTGTTTCTCTTCCCACTCTGTTGCCATCTGGAGGCATTCAACAGCAGCAACCTTCTCGACATTTGCGATCGAAATCTTTTCAGTCCACATTCGACGGAAGTCCGTGATCTTTCGATAACCACTCTCCAGCACCGACATGTCATGTGCTAACTGAAAAAAGGAGAGAACAAGCTAGAAAAATAAGTTAGAAAAGGCAATTGAGAAGTAAAATACCGACTTATACTAAGGATTGTCGGATAGAAAGATGAAACATTTCAGACACCGTCCAACTCTTCCTGTTTCCCTATCAATCAGAAGAGGTGTAGCCCTAATGAGTCGCTTGGCCAACTTTGGATTTGCCAAAGCCGACTCACCAGCTGGGATCCGAACATCGAAAAGCTCCATGAAGCTCATCGATGACCCATCGTCAGTCGAGCTGGCCAATGCTTTCCCAAGCTCTTCAATAGGTGGCCGATCACTTGATGCCACCATCCATTCGGGTGTTGAAGGCACCCGGGATACTGTCGGTCCCATCTCGATCGGTCCTGATTTGGGTGCAAGAATTACTCGAGACTCCATCGGCTCTACATTGGTTGGTGTTGTTCTGACTGATGGTGGTTCGACGACTGTGACATCATCATCCCCTCCTAGTTTCTCGACGGATGAAAGTATTTTGACTGGTAGAAGGACTGTCGGGGCTGATAATGCTATGACTGGCTCAATGCCAGGCCTAGGGACAGCTACCGACGGAGTGTTGGTCAAAGTCACCATTGCTGACTGTATGTCGGGCCGACTCTTCTTTGGTGCATGAGACGACCCAGCATCGGCCACAACTCTCTTCTTGGCGGCGTGCTGTTGGACATCAGCTACTGAGATCCACCCTGAAGGTCGCATGGCTGCAAGTAAAAATTACCAATTCAGTTGCAAAAAGAAGCCAAGCGAAAAATGAAAGAACTACATTATGCTATACCTACGATGGGTATCGAACCAAGTCGGGCATCGTAGAAAGCCTGCTCCATCAATAGTTTCTTCTGTATAGGATCTTCCATGTCCTTCAGATGGAGGAAGTCTTCTCTGTCGGCGTTGTCAACCTGATTATTCTCATTCGAACTTGTATTCGAACTCTCCTAGGTAGAAGGAAGCCCAGGATAAGAAAAAAAATAAGAAAACTGAGTCTTCCAATCATGAATGGAAGAAGGAAGGTTGGTGATGAAAGATAGACCTTTCCTCGGAGAAAAAAATCACTAACCCTCGGCCTTAGGGTGAGGGCGAAGGATGAAGAAAGGTCGAAAGAGAGAAACTCGAGGCACGATTGGAATCATATGGCATAATAAAACAAAGGTAACAACGAGCCGAATGGAATTTGGTGCGAGCTGAGCTGGACAGAGTCAGTAATAGTCTAGGACATTCCGAATGAACTTCAAAATCAGGAAACGGAGATCAGACCGAAGATTTTCAACATAAAAAGCGACCTGATCTAGAGGAGGGAAAGTACCTGACCATCCAAATCAGGCACGAACAATCGAAAGGGCTCCAAGATGTGATACTACTCCCAGAGATGGATGACTGTAGAATCAACTAGAGAGGAAATCTCTACTGCCGATCCTGGAAGGAAATCACCAACCAAACCAATCAGTCAACTACCCCAGAAGGATTAGGGGCTCTATCTTCTCCACCCCTAACTTTAGCTTTACTGTTTCTACTGTTACTTGCCATTATTAATAGCGGAAAGAAAATCAAAAGGAGCAAAAAGTGAAAAAGCAAAGGGATGAAGAAAGCTTAACCTAAAAGCTAAGAGATGCCTCAGAAACCACAATGACACAAGGAAGAAGAGGATTCTTAAACCCCTGAAGCTCTTAACACTCGCAGAATAGTTTTCAGTTGTAGGAGAATGATGAATAAAATGGCAGAAGATTCAGAAGGAAGAAAATAATCTCATATATATATAATCCCTCAACGATCAGGATAAACTCATTAAAAATGAGATTGCTTTGGATTCTGACATGTGGCTACATCAAACAATCATTGATCGAATGGTTCAATGCACCTATCGCCTGATCATGCCACATCATCACTATCTGTGTGAACGGTTGAGAGCCAATAATAAATGGACATATGACGGCAATCGACTAATCAGAATCAAATCGATCGAATCGTCTAGCCGTCTAATCGTCTCCTCGAATCGACATCCCAATGATGGCTGCATGACCATCGAAACGATAAAATAGCTAAAAACCTTTCAGTTTCTGGGAGAATCATTAATACCTACAGCCGAATTGACCACAAAATCGAGGCTCGAGATAACATGTGATAACTTCTATCATCCAACGTGTTAGGCTACGTGTCAGGTCACATGTCATTCTACCTTTGACTTGAGAGTGGGGGGTAACTGTTGGGGCAATCGGATTTACTCCTTCTAACTTAGTATCAACCTCCCCGACTTATAGTCGGTCATCTTGACCGTAAGTTGAAACATCAATTAGTGCATCATCCGATTTTACATATCAACATCAGAGAATAGATAGCCGACTATCAATTGATAAGCTGACTGACTGTCGACAATTCTTAATCGCCCCTTGGCAGGATCAAGTCAATCATGATGATCCGACCTACTTCATAACCGATGGCTAGTCACTATAATAGAGTCACCGATCGATGGTCATTCGGATTTCAATATTTGCCGATGTATAGTTGCATATTCAGACTACCGACATAAAGTTGGTAGATCAGAAACCACCAGTGCAAAAGGCGCGTAACAGCCATATACCACGACTATCAATGGCATTAACTACCCCCACGATCATATAGTGCCGAAATAAATGGGACGCATATGCCAAACCATTACAAACGGTTACCAACAACTCATCTATAAAAGGAAAGTAAATGAACATCTTTGGTAAAACACTTTTGAGCTAATACTCTGCCACTTTAAATATTTTATCTATTGTTCACTACTCCTCACTGACTTAAACATCAGAGGGTCCCTGTCGGACATAATTTCAGTCAATCGACTTTTTTGTAGGTTGCTCTTCACTGGAGCTAGGCGCAATAGGGGATTGGCCGCAATACCTACTTTCAGTCCATTCCCCTTAGTTAAATTCATATGGCTTTAGGTCAAACACCAGTGGTGTTTCTCAACATCTACTTCTTGTGGGTTTATGGTCCATGACATTACATTTGTTTTTCAAAAGAACATACTTTCATAAAATTTTTCTTATTACAAAACCAAGATAATCCTTATCCAACCACTAAATCCTTTGAGAACATGTAACGATGAGTTTTCTTATCACCACCATTATTAAATCATCAGCATTAACCAACCGGCCTGTACGTATAATCAGATGAAGGTGCTCTACCATTAACATATATGTATACATACATACATATATGTATGTATGTATGTATGTATACGACTTAAATCTACACAACCTACTTAAGTGCCCGTTTACTTTTGTTGCCTTTAAAAACATGCATTAATTGAACAAGGACAAGATGGGAATAATTTGATAGGGTCAGATTAAATTAGCAAGCTACACTTTTTTCCCAACTAAAATTAAATGTTAGATTTGCACCTTAGAACCACTGGGAACTAGATGAGCCAAATTCCAAATTTTATCTACTACATGATTTGAACAGAGTTCTCATTTTTTCTGAATATCCAAAACCTTATCAACATCCTTAATGAGGTAATATTGATGAGACTTATAGTTTTATTTATTTGAATGTTTTGCTAAGTGCATACACTGATTTAACACAATAAATTCACAAACATTCACACCTACTTGACTTTCTGTCTTGAATTTTCTATGTTGAGCATAATTTGAATCAATATAACTCTGTAGCTCTGGAATTTGCAACACAAAAGTCATGAGAGCCAATGTAACTGATCCACCAAAGTATAGAGATGAGTGAGTAAAATATTTATGATAATACCTGTCTTACAAATGAGGTCATTGTGAAGATAAACTTTCATATGGTTTACTTGCCTATACAAATCTTTCAGCTTTTGTACACTTGCATGCTTTTCCATATAGGTGCTTAGGATTCATTTTCCTTTTAGTATCATATCCGAATAGTAGCCATCAAGTTTAATCCATTTGGTCTCAGTTGACTGATCTTTTATCACCATCTGTCTTATGAACAAAAGGTGGAGTCAATGTTGGTTTTACTGAGCCTTTCACAAGGCTTGCCTTGTGGTATTCCCATAGTGGCCTGTCTCTTTCAAAAGACTGGGACTGCCTGGTTGTTGTCCCCAATATGTAGAAAGGGACTTGTATATATCAAGTACCTATGAATTTAGGTGTCCATAGTTCTTATCCATAATCCTTTTCTTTAGACTATTTAATTGTCTTATTGCATTTTATATACATCTCAACATGCTTAGTATTTTAGAACATATTCCATCCTCTATTACCTGTATCCAGTTCATGGAATCGTTTGTTGGGTTCTTCATGAGGACTTGTTTGCCGTATATTTTTTAGTGCCTACTATTGAACTCCTGCAACATTATTGATCGCAGGTTTGATGCAAGGTATTAAAAGTCAAGTGTATGAATCGGCATATAAAATACATATGATATGTCATTGAAAGTTAGGCTATATTTATACCCTCACCATTCTTAATCTGCATTGGATTTTATGGTTTAGCTAAAGTCATCACATGGTATCAGGTGTCAGAAGAAGAGGCATCTGGTATCATGCGAATGTGATGCATAATGCTACATGTGCTATGATGTATCCAAGTATTTTTTATGACTTCAGTTATTATCGCTTGATTTGCATAATGGATGCTCATTTTAAGACCAGGTACAAAATTAATTGTTAGGTTCTTGTCATTGCTTTAGTTAGGTTTTTTATAAAAAAAAGGCTTAATCTTGAAAAAAAACCGTACTATTTAGAATTTTAATTTCATCCAGAACTTCAATTTGATGCAATCGGACTATCAAATTATTATAAAATTCAATTCAAACCCTGACTATAAATTTCGTCCGGCTTCTGTTATAGAATAGTCAAGTGAGGTCATGTGACAGCGTTATATGGTAGAAGGGGATGACACAGATTACGTGGATATTTTCCTCCTCCTCTGCCTCCTCTCCTCAATATTACCACCACCCTTCTCTTCCCCTAGTCCCTTCATCTCCAAAGCCGCAGCCCTCCGCTATTGGCACCAAAGAACCCCACTATTGCTCACTTGCCACCACCTCCTCCCCTCTTTCCTTTGCTCAGCTGCCCACCTCCGCTGTTCCTCTCACTCCGCCGCCCATCTCCTTTTCTCTTCCTCCACCATTCGAATCTTAGAAATCCATGGAACTTCAATATGAGTTCTCAATCTTTGACTAATGCTGAAATGTGAATCAAATCCATAGGTTCACTGCTTTATAAGCAAACTCTTATAGCTTAGAGTTGTGAAGGACAAGAAGGTTAAAAGATGGTAAGATTCCACATGTTTTTGATAAAAGGAATGTGGGAGAGAGAGAGGGAGAGAGAGAGATGTGGGGATGCTAGAAGTGAGAAATGAGTAGAAATGGTTAGCAGTGTGTCAAGTAAAAAGACATCCTTCAAAGCTTAGTGTTGAAGATAAGCTCCTTCCCTCCTAAAAATCAACAAAAATAAGCAAGGGAGCTGTTGTATGATTTTTGTGTGGATATAGAAGAATCTGTGTAGTTTTCTAAGCGCTCATGCTGAAAATCTTTATATTTTGATCACCGATAAGTCTCATTGGATGAGTTCCAAGTATCCTTGCAATAGATGATTTGAAGATTCTATATTTCAGATGCTATCAGTGCTCCAAATTCTCCTTTAATTGATAATTATAGCTTTGACAAAAATTTCAAACGGAAAAAAGGAACATATAATTGAAGGTGGTGCTGTACATCCCCATTCTCCACTTGATAGAATTCAAATAGATTAGTACTCTTCTTTCCAGAGGAGCAAAGAAGGTGGGTGGTGAAGCGGGAGTGGAAGGAGTAGAGGAGGTGGGCGGCGAAGTAGAGGAAAGATGGGAGGGGGTGATAGCAGAGAAGATGGTGAAGGAGAGTGGGAGAGAGTGGAGAAAAAGAACTTACCTGCTACATAAGCAGTCTCCACCACATCATCTCTGATTAAACACCATGTGATAGTACGTGATGACATCCGACCATTTCCATCATAGTAATTAGACGGAAGTAACGGCTAAAAAATAAATTGAAACATCTTGAAAGTTGTAGGACCTGATTGCAACGAATAGAAGTTTAGGATAAATATGAAAACCCCCAAAAATTTAAAATTTTAAAGTAATTAAGCCTAAAAAAACTGAATAATATCTACTGTAAATAAAAATCATTTGGTAGATAACTCAAGGAATGAAATTATATGAAACAATATGACTTAAATGATTTGTTGCAACTAATCTTAATTTCTAATGTACCTTATAAAAGTTTAAATAATACTAAGGGCCTAGAGTCATCGAGAGGGAATGGGTTTAGCCTATAAAAGAGCTTCCAGCAATAAAATCCAACCACTGTGATAGGATATTCCTTAAAAAGGTTCAATGTAGTAATAACAAGCTGTTTAGTTAATCAGGGAGCTAGAGGTGTGAGCGAACTAATACATTCGATGAACGGATCGTGAACATGCTAGATTTTGGCTCGTTTATATTCATTCATTTAATAAATAAACGCTTATAAACAGAAATTTTAGGCTCATCCCGAGCTTGAACGTAAGCAAGCTCAACTCGTTTATATTCGTGAACAGGCTCGTTTAATGTTCGCAAATAGACTTATTTAAGTACTCATTAAGGGCTCGATAACAAGCTCGTTATTGTGCTCTATTCATTGCAGCATACATGCTTCGATATTCTTGGACAAGGCCACCATTCACACAGCCACGCGCACAGCCCTATTCCATGCTCGATCAATTGAAGTTTAATTGAGTAACCGTAATCTCTAATCATTTTCCTCTCGACTTCTATCTGCCGACAGCCATAGTGCACGACCACGCGCACGGCCTCCCCGCTCCCTTTCCTGTTCAACCCACTCCCTTTCTCGTTCAACCTACAGCCACAAGCTCTGATCGATCTTCTCCCTCACTTTTCCGTTCAACCCACGGCCACTTGTCGCTCGATATCGATCTTCTCCCTTCACATCTCATAAACTGAGAAGGAGAATCGCTGGCATCCACCACTAACTTGGTTGAAGATGACGCTAAGGCACGAAGAATAATCTTCGATTCGTTAGTTCCTTGCACACCTATCTCCTTTCTCTTCTTTATAATTTTGTCGATTTCAATCTTTATTATTTCTTGATTCTGCTTCAATTATTGCTTTGTTGATTTCAATCTTTATTGTTGAGGTCAAGATTGTTCCTGAAGTAGCATATGTAATTGTTACTGGAGAAAGTCTTTTGATTTATGCTTGAACTTCAGCTTTTCAACCAAGATTGTCGATTTCAAACCTTGAAGTTTAGCTTCTTTGTGCTTTCATTTCATTTTCAAATGAGGCCATTTAATTTGACTGAAAATTTGATACAACTATTGCACTATTCAATGACTCTGCCGAATTCAATTGCATTTTATTCAATGAATCTGCCGAATTCAATGTATACAGATTATATACAAGGATATTATAATCTTTCATTATTCAATGAATCTGCTGAATTCAATTGCATTTTATTCTTTGTATGCAGTTCATGCAAATTGAATCATTCAATAACTCTTTATTTTTTTTTTGCATTTTCTAGGTATGTCTTATAACATCTCATTGCAAGAACATACCAATTCAACTCCAACATCTCAACCACTTTATTTAGAGTTTGCAACGTCAAGTGCCAATTCTTCAACAAATTCATACATGGCTATTGATGCTGAAAATGCCAATGAAGAAATAACAATAATGAAGGGGTTGTTGCAGATGATGTTGAAAATGAAGATAATTCTTTTGACAAAGAAAGAGGAAAAGACATCAGCAGTTTGGCAAGATTTCACAATAGTTCAACTTGTAGATGGGATTAAAAAGGTACAATACAATCATTGGAAAACTAAACTTCAGAAGAGTAAAAGAGGAGCCACTACACAATATAAGAGATGCTTGGATAATTGCCAAACGGAAGTTTCTTTGAGAGGGCAATTAAATCTTCTTTACAGCAACAGACAACCAATTCAGAAAGTGCAAGTGTTCAGAATTGAAATATGATCAAGCATAAATTATGGAGCTCATCTCTCATATGGTTCTTGTTCATGAGCTGCCATTTTGTTTGTTGAGTATGAGACGTTTAATATGGTAATGAAAGCTGCCAACCCTGGTTATGAGAAATTTTCCATACAATGGTCAAGGGTGATTGTGTAACTTCATACCAAATTGAGAAGAAGTGATTGAAGGGGTTATTGAAAACAATCAATAGAATTAGCATTACAACTGATTGTTAGAGATCTGGGCAGAATATTCAGTACATAGTACATGGTGGTGACTTGTCATTTTATAGACTCAGATTGGAAGTTGCAAAAGAGGACTATCAGCTTCATTGATGTTTATCAAGCACTGGAGTTGTTATATATGACTCATTGTATAAGTGTTTGCAAGAATGGGAGTTTGAAAAGAAAGTGTGTACTATACTAGTGGACAATACTTCTTATAATGATAGTGCTGTGATGATGTTAAGAGAAAGTATTTCTTTGTTTAAGAAGCTTCCTCTCGATAAATTTTTTTTTATGTACATTGTTGTGCCCATATTTTAAATATTTTAGAAAACATGGATTTTCTGAGATTCAAGATGTGATTGTTGATGTGAGAAAAAGTGTAAAGTATGTTTTAGCTTCATCGACATCATTAAAAATGTTTGGTGATATTGCAGAGCAGTTGCAATTACCTAGTAAAAAGCTGATTTTAGATTGCTGCAAATAGTGGAATGCAACATATGCTATGCTTTTATATGCTTTGGAGTTCAAAGCTGTCTTTCCTCGCTTTCAAGTGAGAGATCCTTCTTATAAGAATCTGTCGAGTGATGAAGATTGGGGTAAAGTGGGAGAGGTTTGCTCTTTTTTACGACTTTTCAATGAAGTTACCAACATAATTTAGGTAATTAAATCTAAACTCATTTAAATTCATTTTGATATGATATTATATTACTTTACATAAAACTTACCAATATATTATTGATTTCGATATCAGGTTCTGACTATCCAACTGCAAACTTATTTCTGCCTAAACTTTGGAGGATAAAAGTGTTGGAGGAAAGATTTAGTTGTTGATGAATGTATGAGAGCAATGGCGAAAAAGATAAAGGTAAAATTTGATAAGTATTGGGTGAGTGCAATTTGTTGATCTCTCTTGCAACTATTCTGGATCCTAGAATAAGATGAAATTGATTGAGTTCACTTTTGAAGCTATTTATTCTAAAGAAGATGCTCCCAAATACATCAAAGTTGTGCATGACAGTTTATATGAGATTTATTAAGAATATGCTGATGCTTATACTGCTGATATTTATAAAAATAACACTACAAATTGTGTTCAAGATGGAGATAGTGCTAGTAGTCCTTCTGGTGGGGCTGGAAAAGAAAAATCTACTGTTACTAGAAGGTCGAAGTTTGATGAATTCACTAGGAGTCATGATACAGTTGTCCATGTTAAGTCTGAGCTAGACTCTTATTTAGAAGATGATATTTATATCTATAAAAAAATTCTGAACTATTTGATGCATTGGAATGGTGGAAGGTGAACAATCTTAAATATAAGATTTTATCCAAGATGGAATGTGATATCTTATCGATTCCTATCAGTACTGTGGCTTGTGAGTCAAACTTTTTGTACCGGTGGTAGAGTAATAGATTCATATCGTTCAACATTGGGAACGGGTACAGTTCAGGTTTTACTTGTGGAAGTGACTGGTATTAAAATTTCTATGAAATTAAGAGGAAGATAAAAGTAAGTTTTATATTATTTGATTTTTTTAATATTTATGATTATATTAAAATTTAAATTTATAGCATTGCATAACTTTACTCTTTTATTCCTTCAGAAGGAGGAGACCAAAACCATCATGCTACCTTAGAGATTTTTCTCCCATTGGCCATTGCTTCAAGGTTAGTTGGCTATCTATCTTAAATTCTGGACAGTTTGTCATTCTGAACTAAATTATATCTTTTTTATGATAAGTTTTTAGTTATGTTATCAAATTTCTATTTGGTTTGACTATATTAAATTTTGGACAGTTTCTTTTCCTTGCATCTTGTTGTTTCTTGGATCTACCTTGTGCAGTTGGGATTTGTATTGTGCCATTGTTTTGTTTGCTACGGTGCTATCTAGTTATCACCCGTTATGGCCTTCAATCTTTCTTTGAAGTGTGTCTTGTGGTCTGATTTATGGACTTTCTACTATTTGGAAGTGTGTATTGTTGTTTTTAAGTGTTCTTGTTTGGACTAAGTTTTGTGTTACCTCTTTGAATCCTATATTTTACATTGCTGCTCAGAAAAATAGCTCTTAGACTAAGAGCTAGTATTTGAACTTATCTCATGTAATGGATTAATTTAGATGGATGAAAGTATTTATTTAATCAGTTTATATTAGTGGTATGTTTGTTCAATTAAAAGCTTGTTTATGAGCTCGTTCAAAGCTCATTTAAAAACTTGTTAGGAACTCATTTAAGAGCTCGATTAAGTTTATTGAGTCGAGCTCGATTCGAGCTTGAACAACCTAGAAACTAAATGAATTGAGCTCAAACAACAGAAAGAGAGCTTGAATCGAGCTCGAGTCGAGCTCGAACATGGTAAAAATAAACAAGTCGAGCTCAAACAGCCCAATACTTGGCTCGGTTCAGCTCATTTATATCCCTACAGGGAGCACATATAGTTTATTTGATATATGAGTCATTGACTCCATCCCATCCCTATAGTGATTAATGTTCCTATATAGTGGTTAGGAAGATTTTATTTCTGAATAAGATCTAAGAGGTATTTCTCGAAATATGACACTACACATATTCCTGAAAGGGCTCACCTATGCGAGAGTATTTATACATGGCCGCAAATATGAGATATGGGTGATCTCTAGTAACTCTCAAAAAAAATTCAGATACATATATAGGGCCACTAATGCACAGACACGCGATGGAGAATTCTGTACTATATGTGTGGTAGTTAAAGTCTGGATCAAATATGTTAGATATATGTTCTAGAAGCCAATCAGGCTGATACATTAATTCTTTGTAGGATATAATTTTATACTTGATCAAATTAATTAAGATAATTAATTTCATTTATGTAGTATATGTGTCCATGAATCGTCTAGAGAATTAATAAGATGATGACATATATTTTCAAGAGTTGAGAATTTGAGGCATGTGTCATTAATGGTTAATTCTCAAATTACTCTCGATTGAAAGATTATCACGGGGGCAGTGATTAATTTGGTAAGATTGGTACATAAATCGCTTCTCTTAAGATAGACGAGTCTCGAGTCTACAGTGTGGAGTTACTGGAGTAAGAGTGCAGATGGTTGTTAGAGAAGAACGGTACTGAGCATGATCAATACGAGAAGTCATTTGGATGTCTATTCATTTGTCAGTGATTTTCTTGATACTGTAGTGATGTGATTAGTTCTTAGACCTGTGGTATCTGGACTGTTCACAATGAGGTTGCTGTAGTTTGATTGCACCATAACTCGGTCTCTTAATCATACGGAGCCTTGAGGTATATGTTGGCTACAGTAACTTCATTATAAGAATAGGATGTGCATCTAGATGGAATCTATCGATCTTAGTAGTTAAGGAGTAATTCTATATGATTTATGAGATTGAGTTCGGAAGACCTTGACCAAGACAGTGTGAATGATGAAAAGAATTTTCATCAAGTTTCACAAATGAACTAAAGTCGAATAAATCTTACATATGACAGATGATGGAGTTTGACGAATTTTTCATGACTTCCGTCTTGTCGGAACTCACGATAGAAGAACTGAATCACACGGTAACTATACTACCAGAATATTGAAAGGAGTTTTAATGATATTTTGATGGAGATCAGAATATTTCTCACTACCAGACAGAATAGAATCTATGAGATCACACGTAAAAGAGGTTCTGACTGATCGGACTGTCAAATCATGATTTTGAATTGTAAATCACAAATGATTTTAATTATCAATTTGATTGATGATTAGGTCTAAATGTAAAAGTTACATAGAGGACTTACTAAGAGTTAGTAAGTCATAGAAGGATTAACTTACAATTGTTGCTAATTATTTGATTTGATCAAATAATTGGAGTTGACTTCAAATCAAATTAAATTAAATTTAATTTAATTAGATTTGATCTGAGTTTAAATTAGATTAGGTTCACAAGTTTAAAAAAAAAATTTGGATTCAATCTGTATTTGACTTATTAAGAACCTAAATCAAATTAGGTTTGGACTTTGACTCAGCTTTTGACCAAGACTTTGACTTGGTCCACAGAGGAACCAAGTTCGTGGGATCCACGCCATCTTTTCGTGAGAAGAGCATTAGCATGAAAGAGTTCACGCCTCAAGGAGAAAGAGTTCTGATGCCTCTTGACTCCTATTCAATAAGGGAGAGAATTGGCGGGACCCAAGTCTCTAATTCCTAAAGGGACTCTTGTGATGGTGGAAAACCTGGGAGCGCCACCTTATAAGATGGGGAGTGCATGAGAAGTTTTTTAACGTGAAAAGAAAGGAAGAGAGTGGGCGTGGCTCTTTGTGGTGGGCGTGAGATCAAGATCAGGCCATGAGAGAGGATGTGCATGAGAGATACAAGGGCGTGGAGAGGGGTTTTCCATATGAAGAAGGATGTGCGCTTCAAGATGATTGATGCTCTCCCTTCTTTCTTCTTTCTTACAATCAATAGTTGGTTGTTGCTAGTAACTTCTCCTCTTTCTCACATGTCCAAAGGTTGGATATATCTCCTTCACCCTCTCCTCAATTGATGTCCAAAGGTTGAACATAAAATTAAATTTGATCTGATTTTTCTCTCCTTCTTAATCCATAAGATGGATATAAATATCCTCTCTCTCCCTTATCCAAAGGTTGGACATGTCTCCCTCTTTCTCTCTCCCAAAGATGTCCAAAAGTTGGATATGATTAAAATTAGATTTGATCTGATTTATTTTGGCCCATGAAATAGACGGTTCTCCTCTACCTTTCTTATATCTAGTCCAAGGGTTAGACAACAAGGAAGAAGAAAGAGATTAGATCTCTTGTCTTCTTCCATAAATCATCATGTTTTCCTTAAGAAGAGAAAAGAGAAAAAGAAATCAAATGTGATCTGATTTCATCCTCCTACTACCGATCTGTTTGATTTTCTTAAGAAGAGAATCAAAAGATTAAATCGATTCGACGATTCAGGGATCGACCTCTATAAGGGAGTTAGCACCTTGGTGAGATCGAATCCTTCTGATAAGATTAATTTCGATGGATATCCATAGAAATTGGACACTAGTATGGCTATAATAGGATCTCAAAGATATTCACGGATCATCAGATCGCGGTGAAGATCTACGCATGCAGAGGTAAAGAACTTACTCTAAATCTGATTTATTTTTCAGCATCTTAATTTCAGCATGTGAATGTTCCTGATATGTGTAGATTAGATCTATATTTTATGTATGTTAGATTTAAAATTATTTTAAATCTATATCAAGTTCAAATTTCATTGCGTTCATGATTTTAAAGTTAAAATCTGTATATTCTGATCTCTGCATATATATTTCGGATGTGCAACATCCTTCAAGTGGTATCAGAGCCACATATTCGTTTCATATGCATGTTATTAAGATCTGAAAATATAATCTTTAGATCTGAAAATGAGATTTAGTAATTAGATTAGATCTAATTTAAATACATGTGATGTATTGGATTTAGATTATATATGAGATATATAAATGATATGCATATGTGATATGTAAATGTAGTTATGTATGAGATATATAATCTGTTTTAATATGCATGAGATACATGCTAATAGATCTGAATATTGTATGAGATGCATGTTTGTTAGATCTAAAAATTACATGATTAGACCTTGTTTATACATGACATGTGTAATTGATCACACCTTTTTAAGATTAGATCTAAATTAGTTGGATTGAACGCAATCATCCTGACATAAGGTTGTCCTAACATAATAAAAATTATGCTGAATGGTTGTCCTAGGATGATGTGAGATGAGATCCTTTAAATTAAAATTCTAGATCCTAAACCATTTAAAATCTAAACATAAATCTAAAATTTATGTATTTATGTATGAGATACATAAATTATTAATTTAGATCTCAAAGTAGTTTTGACATCTAAACTATCTCATGTTTATAGTGCACTTAATTAAAGATCTGAAATTATGAATTAAAGATCTGAATTAAATATTAAGGATCTCAAATTGAGAATTTAAGATCTTAATCATAAGCATAAATATATGGACTTGGGCTTGGGTAGTTCAATTAGGTCTAGTAATTTAATTACTTTTGGATAATCGATCAATATATGATAGGGCTTAATCGAGATGAGCAGTTAATCCAATCTAATCAAGAGTTAATGAGAATCACGTCAAGAGTGCTTGAGATCAATCCAATAATTATAGATTGGTCACATCGATTAACAGCCTCATATTGGATCGATTAATTCAAAGATCTGATTTAGCTCAATAGTTCGAGTTTGAGTTACACAAGCTAATCTATTCGAAATTGATTGACCTATTGGTGTCTAAAAAAAGTGATTTGACTTGACCTAAAGAGAGGTAGTAATTTAATTGGTTATGTTCACTGATCTGACCAAGTTATTGGTGTTTAAGGAAAGCAACGGAAAACCCCACCGATCTTATACTTTTCTTATCAATTTGGTTGATTAGTCTTGATGTAGTTGCTTGATGATTCGAGATAGCCCATGCCCTTATGATTAGTTATAATAGTTATGATTAACTAGAATTAAAAGATCTAAATTAAAAATTTGTTCATTAATATTAAGTCAAGGGATCTTCCACTGTTATAGAGTGCCGTACTCTCTCTAATGTTGACTGTTTTTGGCTGGACATAGTGGTTTAGTTATATCAAGAGAGAAGCAACCACTCTATTGGTATGAGATGCTGCGGTATGGAGATGGGGTTGGACCCAAGATCTGTCAGGTAAGGATCCAATGACGATTTTACTCATGCTCAATGATAGATTTGACTTAACTAAGAATGAGGTCAAGATCTATTAGATGAGGTCTCAGGACATAGAGACCAAATCTACTGTAATTTGCTTGAGAAGTATTGGACAAAAATATCCACTCATTGGTTGACATATTCATCAAGATCTATCAGGTGAGGTGGTATGTCAGTCGGTGGGATCGTAGTATCTACTAGAAATTCTAATTCACGAAGGGATTTCTCCTTCCCAACCCAAGGAGTATTGGAATCTGAAAAAATAGTGAGAGCACATTTATTTTAAAAGTCTCTAGAATAAATTTAAAATCAAGTATAAATATTTAATTAGAATTTTTATTCTCTGATAGAATTAAAAATCGACTTTCAATCCTCACAAACTTAGAATCAATTGACTAATCGATCAGGTTATAAAGACTGGCTCAAAAATCTAAAATGATTTTAAGTTTCAAAAAATTGAGTTAACCAAGATATCCCTAAGTCACCAAACCGTCTGACATTGATCAAAGAGCAATCAATTCATGATCATTGTTTGACAATGATCAAGAACTTGGATGAGCTTGAGAAGCTCAGTATGTCCAAGCATAAGGAATTACAAATGGATTTAATCCTACAATTTCTTGCTAGTTTATATGGGTAGTTTATAGTAAACTACCACATGAATAAAATCGATTGCATATTGGTTGAGTTGGTGACTACCGATGAGACCTTGAAGAGTTCAAGGAGAAGGGTTTCTATGTACTTGGAGAACCTAGAGAAAAGGATAAGAGACATGCCTTCAGAAGATATGTTGGATCTACTCGATATTAGTATTTGAGCAAATGGTGAGTGCCATAGGATCTGAGAGATCCAGTGATAAAATAAATCTAGTATATATGATATATTCGGTTTGATCATATTGAAAAAGATAGAATAAATAAATTGAAAAGGTATGAGCTAGGCTTATCGACTCTCGAGTCATTTTCGATTTATGGGTTCTGCCTTCAAGGATAGATGACCAAACTAACCTTTTGTAGGACATGGGGTGAGGACCACTAATATACTTGCTCCGATACATTCTGATGTATGCAGCCAATTTGATGAGCTAGACAAGGAGTGATTCTCTTTACTTCATTACTTATATTGATGATTGTTTATAGTATGGGTATATATGTGAGACATAAATCTGAAATCTTGAAGAGTTCAAAGAATTCAGATATGAAGTAAAGAAATAAATTGAAAAATCCTTAAGATTTTTCGATGAGATTCAAAGAGATACATTCCTTAATAGGAATTTCTAATCTATCTCAAGAAAACAGCATAGTCTCATAATGGATTCTTCTTGGAGCATCTCAACTTGATGGGGTGTTGAGAGTAGGAATTAAACTCTATTCGATATAATCCGATCTATGATAAGCTTCACTGATGTTCCCTTATTTTTTTAAAAATATGCTTAACTTAATGAATAGAGTTTCCTCCAAGTCATGTCGTATGAGATATGACATATTAAGGAAGTCCGACCCATGTCAAGTGTTGGCATATGGGCTAAGTTAGAGGTTAGATCTATGAGACTCGTTTAAAGGTATCCCAAAGAGTTTTAGAAATACTAATTTCTTTCTAAAGATCACAATATGATTGTGGCCCGATATGCTATATTTTTAGAGAAATAGTTTATCTAGGATGGGATAGTGAGAGAAAAACTGAGCTCAAAAAGAAAATTTCTTAAGAGCAACAAGTCATAGAATCTATTCATATTGAGCCAGTACATATAGTTCTTTCATCTCATAATCTCCTGTCTTACTGAAAGATACTTAGGTATTTTGACAAGAGGACATTTCAGAAAATATTCCTCGAAGGAGATAAGGAACATGCTTTTGATGGGATCAAATATTTCATGAGGAAAACATGTGTTTATAAGGAGGTCAGTGTGAGTATTGTCACGATCTTTGTATTGTACGAGGATAACATCCTCCTGATTAGGAAAGTTGTTCCTATGCTGACATCGGTTTAAAATTTGGTTGTCTAAACAAACTCTTCATGAAGGACCTCGAAAAGTATCCAATAAAGATTTACGAGATAGATCTAGGTCTATAAGATAGACCTAAGGAGATGCTAAATCTTTCACAGAAAATATGCATAGAGGAGATGCTGAAAGGATTCAGCATAGATAACTCCAAGAAGAATTTCTATCTTTTAGGCAAGAGATTGATCTATCCAAGAAGATGTGTTCTGACACATTTGAGAAGATTCAGCATATGAGCTAAATCCCTTATTCTTCAGCTAAAGAGAGCCTTAGGTATGTCTTGCTATGCATACAACCCGATATAGACCTTGCTGTGAGTGTTACGAGCAATTATCAGTTGAATTCAGATTGAGAGTACTAGATAGCTGTGAAGAATATTTTTAAGTATTTGAGAAGTACTTAGGATATGTTCATGATCTTTGGAAGAAGAAGAAAAATTAAAGATAAAAGGATTCACAATTCAGATTTTAAGTCTGATATTGATGGTAGAGAGTTTACATCAGGATATATTTTTTATGCATGGAATTCGATAAATTAAAGAGTTTCAAACAATCAATCATTGCAGATTTTAGAAGCCAAGTATATCGCTGCTTATGAGGTAGCTAAGAGGACATTCTAGTTTGTTACAGAACTAGATGTAATGTCGTGAGATGACACAACATTATTCTTCGACAACGATAATACCATAGCTCTACTAAGGAGCCAAGGTCTTACCAGAGTTCTTAGCATATAAGAGCAATGATTCGCGACTAATCCGAAAAGTGAGACTTCGAGGATTAGAATAGACCTCTCGAAAATGTGGTGGGTCTACTGATTAAATGATTTAACCAGCCAGAACTAAAGCACATCTTGAGAAGATGGGGCTTAGATTTCTGACAGATTGATTTTAGGACAAGTGGGAGATTGTTAGATGTATGCTTTAGAAGCCAATCAGATCGATATATTAATTCTTTCTAGACATAATTTTATACTTGATCAAATTAATTAGGATAATTAATTTTATTCATATAGTATATGTTGATCCTAGAATGATTTTGATGATAACAAAAGTATGTGAGTATAATTTATTATGTTACTAATATTATTTTGAGGTTGTGTAGCTTAAATTTTAAGTGCTCACCATATTCCAAGTATTTTCATCGATTAAATGAAACACCACCACTCAAAAGTTTTATGAAGAAATTCTAGACTAGACGTACCTTAAAGAGAAGATTAATAAGGATTAAAATCAAGTAAATGAGGCAAGTCTAACCTAGAAATGAATTTAGAGGAGAAAGGCTGTCAAAAATTTTATGGCATGCTTGGCACGCAATTTGAATCGACTAAAAGGATATTTGAGCCGACTAAGTATCAATTACAGAAAGCTAAATTTTTGGTTATAGAAGACTTAGTCGATCCAGATTCAGCTTAACCGATCAAGATAGAGTCTTAGTCGACTAAGTCAGAAAGTTAGTCGACTCAGTCTCAGAGAACAGCAGCAAGACAAAAGATTGATTTTCAAACACCATCCACTGGGCCGACCAAGTCAGAATTGGGCTGATCAAGACAGGGCACTTAGTCGACCCAGTAAAAAGTTAGTCGATCAAGTCGCAGTAAAGCAACAAAGGATAGAGAGCCCATTTTTTAGTTGTCTGAGATTTAGCCGACTAAAAAAATTTGAGTCGACTAAATGAAGTGCTTAATCGACTCAGAGAAAACTTAGTCGACTAAGTTATTGTAATGGTTAGTTTTTAATTCTATATTTTTCGACTCCATCTTGTTTCAATGGCTAGTTTATGTTTTCAATGGTTAAAATATTAAATGAAGCCTCTCCAAATGTTTTAGAATGGTGGAAAGTTTAAATATAAATAGAACACTTATATGCTTTGAATGAAACTTTTGGAACACTTATTGAAGAGTGTTCAAGTCTACTTTAGTTCATTCATTGTATGACCCAATTTGTGAAGTGAAAGAAGAGTTTTTCAGAGAATATTCTATCCTTTCAATCATCCTAAAAATGGGAGAAATCAAGGCACAAGCATTGAAGAGCTCCACCAACTTCTTTCAAGCATTCAAGGAGAAGAATCAAGCCAACAAGCATTCAATTCAAAATTCTTCTCTTGGGCTTCATAGAGTTTTCATTTCTAAACTCTTTTAATCTTGTATTCATTGTGATTGTATTTATTTTTTTTCAAGTTTTTTAGGGTGAGAAACTTGGGTTTGTCCAAGCTTAGAGTTGGACGGTGCATTGGTTTGATTGGTAAGTCAAGGTTAAACCAATTGGGATTGATTGTTAGCTCAAAAATAATTATTGTAAGATTGTAGTTGGTGAGCCTAAGTTAAACCAATCAGGTTGGATTGTGAACCCAAAAAAATAATTGAACTATAATCAATTGAGTGATTATAGTTGTATTCACAAGTGGTTTACTTCGAAAGTGGATGTAGATGTCGAATTTGATGCTAAACCACTATAAAAGTATTGTGTTTGTGATTGTGTGATCTTTTCTTCATTATTCTCTTTCATTACTTGTATTTTAATCTATTCCACTAAGCACCTTGTAGTAAATTCAACACAATTAAAGCTTAAATTTTAAATGCCCAATTCACCTCTCCTTTTGGACAGCCATCTTTGGGCAACAAGTATTATCAGAGCAGGTGCTCACTTGTTTCTTATTATTGTGACTTAAAGATTTTATGGCAAATCCAATTGGAACTTTATTGGTTGAGGGGCAATCAACTAATAGACCTCAATTTTTAATAGTACTAATTATATCTATTGAAAAACTAGAATGAGAATATTCATACAAGCACAAGATTATGATATGCGGAATGCCATAATTCGAGGCCCACACATACTCACTATGATAGTTGATGGCATGTCCATTCCAAAGTCCAAAAAAGATTGGGATAAATATGACAAGAAACAAACTCAATTAAATGCCAAAGCAATGAATGTATTATATTATGCTTTGGATGCAAATGAATTCAATCGTATATCAATATGTTTATACGTCAAAGAAATTTGAGATAGACTTGAGGTCACCCATAAGGGTACTTGTCAAGCCAAGGAATTTAAGCTAAACATGTTGGTACACAAGTATGAGCTATTTAAAATGGAACCATATGAAATTATCATCGAGATGTTCACTAGATTCATCGATATTCTCAATGGTTTGAAAAGTCTAGATAGAGATTATACTAATAGTGATGTTGTTCGTAAGATTCTTAGGTCTTTGCCGAAGAATTGAGAGCTGAAGATAATCGCTATTCAAGAGGCAAAAGATCTAAACAAGTTAGCTTTGGAGGAACTCATCAGATCACTCATGATGCATGAGCTCAACATGAACCAAGGCAAGGAAGAAGAAATGCAAAAGAAGAAGAGTATAGCACTCAAGGCCGCCGTCATTCAAAATGTAGAGAGTGAGTCTGAAGAGGATTCAGATGAAGATGAAGAGATGGCGATGATCACAAGAAGATTCAAAAAGTTCATGAGAAGAAGAAAGAAATTCAAACCAAAGAGGAGATTCAACAAAGGAGAAGGTAGAAAGAGAAGAAAAAGATAAAGAGAAAGAGCAACCTATTTGCTATGAATGAAAGAAGCCCAGACATTTTCAGATGGATTGCCCTATGTTGAAGAAAAGCTCCAAGAAGTCAAAGAAGAAAACTTACAAAGCAACATAGAGCAATGATGAGAAGTCTTCTTCAAGTGATGAAGAATTTCAAAGAGAAGAAAAGGCTAACATTTGCCTTATGGCTCTAGAGGATGAGGTAAGTAATGATATCCTAATTTCTGAATTTATTTTTGAAGAGCTATATGATGCATTTAATGATTTACTTAGTGATTTTAAAAAGCTATCGCATAAGAACAAAAAATACTACAAGAAAACATCTTTTTATGATGAAATTATTTACGATGAAAA